>OMKR01103254.1:0-11937 GCA_900302355.1 Cyttopsis rosea | reverse complement strand
GTGTGGTATTTTCTATGAACGGTCCGAAAATGCCGCTCCGCATTTCACTTCTTCGGTATTGCGACGGTAGAACGGCTTTCTTAAGTTTAAGAGAAAAAACCGAGGGCTAAAAATTGGAGGTAACTCGCTAGCTAGCTTGTTAGTTTTGCTGCACTTAGCGCCGTTGTTTGCGCATGCGCAGTGACCTAAGTGTCAGAAAAAGTCAGATGTCATCTGACTGGCTGCCCTGTATATCAATCAAGTGACGGGATGGATGATAGGCTGACGTCTATTTTTTTTTTAATGCCATGCGATCTATCCACAATCCCTTGGCGATCTACCCACAATCCCTTGGTGATCTACCCACAATCCCTTGGCGATCGACTGGTCGATCGCGATCGATGTATTGAGCACCCCTGATCTAGGCTATTACAGAGTCGACAATACAAAAATACTCTGCATAAAATGCACAAGTAACAGTCATCCATATGCATCACATCCACAGCTGCAACACCATGTCAATTGAACAATCGCAATATCACAACTACACAACTACATTTTAAGTAATATAGTAGAAGTAATAGAAACACTTCTATTGTAACAATTTACAAAGTGCTTCCTACACTTTAAAAGTATTTGACAATTTTATTTTTATTTTTGTTAAGATGCTGCACACATTGTAGGCTGTTGCTTAGTTTATAGTGTACATGTTAGGTCCTGGGTTTAAATGTGAGATTTACATAGTTAAGAAAACGTAAGAAACATTTCTAATTTACAAAGTGCACTCATGTTTATTGTAAAATTACATTTTTTTCCATAGGATCTGCAGCAGGCAGTGGTTGGTGCTCGGACTGATGTCAGGGAGGAAGGGCCAAATCAGAACAGTGAGGATGAGGAATCAGAGCAGACAGACACTGTAGAAGAGGAACGAAAGGAATCTGAGGCAGAGCAAAATGACCATTTGACTGAGACACATCAGGCCAATCCCAAATTCATCCAATCCCAATCCCAAGGTGCAGAGGTTGGCCAACAAGACACTCAGAAGAGCTGGTTCAAGGATGTCCCCTGGTTACACTACTGTCCTAGACTGAAAGGAGTTTTGTGCTTTTATTGCACCAAAGCCTTCTCAAAGCAAACATCTTGGCTAGCCAAAACTACAAAGCCAACATTTATTTCGACAGGCTTTAGGAATTGGGAACGGGCTGTGGAGGGTTTTGAGCGACATACAAGCAGCAAAGCACACAACATTGCAGTGACTACACACATTTATGAGCCAAGATCAATAAATGTCCAACTATCCAGTGTTTTGGCATCTGCACAAGAGGAGGCCAGGTCAAGCTTACTAAAAATAGTGAGCTGTGTTAAGTACTTGGCCCAACAAGGCCTAGCTTTAAGGGGGCAATGAGTAATATCATCATTCACAACATTGCAGGGAAAATCATAGCTTTACCAGTGGTCCAATAGTCATTAATAATTGATTGAACACAGGGCATAAGTGGCACAGAGCAGTCCATCTGTCTACCACAAGAGGAATTCATTGGCCTCTACGAAGCCCCCTCCACTACAGGTGAGCAGATTTCAAATGTGCCAATATGTCAGGGCATACGTCAGGGGTACAGGCTCACATTAGAACAGCCACTTGCTGTTTATGTTCACTGTGGGCCTCACTGCATCAACCTGGTCACGCAAGCAGCCTGCTCAACCACACCAATTGTGAGGGATGCATTGCAGTGGACCCATGAGTTGGGGTGCTTGTTTGGACAGTCAGGCAAATTTAAGACCATTTTCAAGTCTGTTGCAAAGTCCACATGTGGTTCCTATATCACACTCAAACCTTTGTGCCCAACACAATGGACAGTGCGCACCCCGGCCATTCACTCCATCCTCAGTCAATATGAGGCCGTCTCGGCTGCATTGGAAGAGATGGCTTCGTCAAGCACATCCAACACAGCTTCTAAAGCTAATGGCCTTAATGAGCGGTTCCAAAAGGGCAACACGGTCCTTGGCCTGCTTCTACAGAAGAAACATTCAACAAGGTCAAATGCAACTGAGCTGATTACATCTTTGGCTATCGCACCAATAAAGATGGCACACTTACGAAAGCCACCAAGGAGACATATTGGTCCAGCTGAGCCCCATGTTTCATCCACAGATTAGGAATACTATCGTGTACAGTTCTACCAAGTCCTTGACACTGTAACAACACAACTCACAAAGCGGTTTGAACAGGAAGGGCTACAGCACCTGGTCAAGCTGGAGAAAGTCCTACTCTCTGGACAAGTTGACGACATGGGTAACCTGTATCCAGAGCTGCAGTTCCAGTCCCTAAAGGTGCAACTGGCAATGTTCAATGCCAATTACACCTACGAAACCTGCTCAGATGTGTGGAATCATGAGGAACATGGTACCAGAGGTCCGTGGTCTCTTCAATCAAGTTGAGGCACTTGTGTGTTTGCTGCTCGTCGTCCCTGCCTCATCTGCTGAGGCGGAGAGAAGCTTCAGTGCCTTAAGACGCCTGAAGACCTGGCTTCGCTCTTCAATGTCACTGATCATGTAAGTTTTTGGGTCATTTTAAGAATCTGTAGGCTGGGGGGGATTTTCTTATTTTAGCTTACGTTACTTTATTTGAACAATGTACATTTGTTTCTTTTTTATTTACATTGCATTGTACAGTATATTTTCTTATTGTGCAAATAAAACTTACTCAAAGCGTTCTCATTAGTTAACATTCCTTGGTGCAAGCTATTTTTCAGAACATTTTTAACAAATTATGTTTTTAAAAGTGATGGGGACAAAATCGGCCATTTCAAAAAGTGGTGAGGACATGTCCCCAGCATCCCTAGTGCAAATGACAACTATGCCTGCCATGTCATATCTATCGAAATGAGAGAGAATTTTTGGGTGCCTCACTTTAAAATCATTTTATCTTCAAAACTGCCCTGTCTGCCTTTTTTTGGATTGACTGCATGTGTGATTAAATAATTATGAGAAAACAAGTCCACGTGTTGGCCCGTCTGTTGTTGATACCCAGTAGATGGTCACATGGCTCCTTTGAACTGTTTTTACCAGATAAATTCTGACGTCTGATTGGACAGAAAGCGATGCTGGGATGAACTGTGGGCATGAAGGGATTGAAGAGAAGAAATATGGAAGCCGATATCCAAGCTTTAATTTCACAGCAGGATCTTAAAACGTGGCTTATAGAAAGTCCCTGAGCCTATTACCTGCAGCACTTGCCTGTTCTAGATGAACTCACTTTCTACTTACCCGTAGAGAGAAATCCAAGAAAATCCTTGTACTTACCTGTATGAAGTGGGGAAAACTTTAAAAAGTAAAGGTTCGATTTATTCCATTTCCTAATCACCTTGATATCTGACCCAATGCAAACTTACAGTAACAGTTAATAGAATAATAGTTCATAACCTTCATTATTTCTACCTAATGCCAAATATATTGTACTTAACTATATACTTACCTGCAATATTTTTCTGAATAAGAAAGACCGAGATGATTTGTCCAAAAAAGTCTTGAATTTTGTTAAATTTTTTGATTAAAATAAGAAAAAAATAGAGAAGCTCAGATATATACAGGGTAGATTTTACAATGAAATCGAATTAGAATACAATTTCTTTTTTTAAGTTAAGAAAGGTAGAAGATCAACTGTTTCTTTTATAGAGTTAAAATAAAGGATGCAACTTTATTAATTCCCAGTGGCAGGGGGATTCAGGTGCAGCCAAACAGTAAAATTAAATAATTGACTAAATGAATTAACAAAAATACGAAATTAACATGGAGTAGAACTCTGCTAACTAGTGAGCCCAACATGGGCAGGTAGCAGCTATACTAAATTAAGTATGAATAGTATATAGCAGCAATGTGTACCAACAATATACAATAATAATACTAATCATAAATTGGTATAGTACATGTATATACTGTATGTGTGTTGTCATTGTATAGTATGTATTTTTTTTTTTACCAGTGCTGTCAGCATGCTTGGCATGCAACACAGAGTATTTGTATGCCATTGCATCTAGGACAGAGTTAATCTGCAAGTGGAGTTCAAATTCACAACCTGCAATAACTCTGTCCTGTGGGATCACCCACGTAGCCGAGTGCGCATGGCACAGGGCACCCCAACGTCAAGCCTCCCAGGGCGAACAGAGCCCCGTCAACGCCCGCAGACAGCCAGATATGTGGACCCCCACCACCCGGGGCCCCTGCCGCAGAGACGCCGCACAGCGGGAGCAACACCCACGACAGCGAGCAGCCACCAAGGGGCCCTGGAAAGCAGCAGCAGGCCCTGAAACCCCAGTGGTCAATGTGTGCTGTTGGTACAGTATATGCAGTTAAAACGGCAGGGTGTAGAGATGCGAGTGCCAGTTTATCGATTGTGCTAAACAGCTCTAGGATATTTCTTGTTGCAGCAAATCAATTTGGAAAAATAGGCAGTTCTCACTAGCCTGATATCAGACAGAATTGTCAATCCGTTTCCATCTTCAGTCTGACATTGCCACCACTCTAACCGATTCGGGATTCAATTTTTCCTAACTAATCACTAAAGACCAACGTATCCGCCTGAATCTAACGTCTAAGTCTACACTGATACGTAGCCATGCCAACATATGTGTTTTGACAGGGTTTTAAGAGTGGAGCGCAGTAAAAACAACAGCGCCTGTGTTTAGTGTGTGTGTGTGTGTGTGTGTGTCTCGTCCCAATTAGTTCTGGTATGTGAGGTCAGAACTATATCATAGCGCCTCCAAGCAGCAGAAAAGGCCTTGCAGCCACCCACAAGTCCCGCAGCCATGTAGACACTTCGCGACCGCAAGAAAGCCCCGAGCACCATGCCCCACATTCACAGAAGACCCCCCAACCCAGAGAGAAGCCGAGAGCCCACGGAACACCCACGCATGACCCCAAGGAGCACAAACCAGTGCCAGAGAGCGCGAGATCCCTGCACCCCTGAAGTGTACACAACATTCCCATGTGCAGGCATAAGACGCAAGCGCAGACCCACCGTGGACGCCGGGCCCTGTGCCAGATCGACACCCCGCCAGAACCGCCCACCCTGCGGCCGAGTTGGGGGGCCCCCACGCCCACCAGTGCCCTGCACAAAGGGGGAGGCCCGCCACACCGTAACCGGTGAGATGCCCTGCCTGGCCACAAGTCCCTGACCAGCCCGAGGTGTTCATCTGCTCTTTTTACCCCTCATTTTAGCTGGCAGAGTAAAATACAAACATACAGTTTTTAGTTTTAGTTGTTTTATTTGGAGGAGGGGGGCACGGGGACGTGCAGCAGAGCACAGATCGTGGGTGCCCTGGCACACCGATGGGATGTGGCCCCTGCCCAGGTCTGATCTAAGGGGATGGGTTATCAGTACGAATTGATATGTTTTTATAAGGAGCAACCAAATCTAAGGTTGACAAACAGAGGTTGTTAAAGAAGCAGACTAAATTGTTGGTTCTGGGCAGGGAAAGCCATATCCTTACTAAGGTCAGCAAAGACAGAAGAGGAGTTGTCAGCAGAGTGGCTATTGCAGTGTCACAGCTGTGCACATAAAAAATAGCCAATTGCAATAAAGCAATATAAAAAATTTAATAGAAATTAAATGAAAATGTAAATTATACAGTAAACCTCAATGTTAACGAGCGGGTGGAAATTTTTGAAACTATACAATAACCCTAACAGTTAACAATAAAAAGATGGCAAGATATAATAAACCTAGATTTTCCATGGACAATAATAACAAACAATAAATAAAAATTTGTGCTCTACATATCAAAATGTTGGCACAATATTAGACAATATCCCAAGACGTGTGTGTGTGTGGTCCAGCTGGTGCCCATTACGCAAAGATAATGGCCGGAGAAACATCATCCGAAGAGCTATAATTTTGATAATAATGTAATATAGTAATGTAATAATAATAATATCTAATATATTGTGATTCTGATATAGTAATATACTGTATAATATAATATCATAATCAGTTGAACAGCACGTTGAGACACAGGGTTCAGGCTGAACAGGGATATAGAGAAAGATTTCGATTTATTTAGTTTCCTTAGTTTCTTACTTGTATGGAAAATGACGTAAACATAACTCCGAGAATTGGAGTTTTTCTTTCTCCTCCAGGCAGCGCTGTGCCATATGCGCTGCGCTGGTTCCCATGCTGGATTTCCTGTGATTTTATTTTAGATGTATTTATTTTCGTTTCCTACTTGTATGAAATGTATGAAACATTTTAAACACAAATACCCCTGGCAATCGGAACGGCATCAATCAGCTATTTCAGTTCACCCACGTTTAAAAAAATCCACCCGCATATACACGGTAATTATGGTGGAAAAGCGGTATAAGGGACTGTCCCGTTCCACCTTGGATCCGGACAGTGGATTGCGCAATGGAGAGGAAGCAATCTCCGGTCCGCTGTGCGTCCCCGTTCCCCGTGTCTCAGAACAAAACAAATAAAGTGTGTTTTTATTTCAGATGTATTTGTTTTCCTCCGTTTCCTTATTGAATGAAACAAAAAAATCCCTGTGTGTCCCGTGCCGCGTCACGCACGTCTCCCGTTGCTATGGGACTTTATTTGTGTGAATACTCTTTACTTGAACTGTAAATAATAAATTCTGCACTTCTATAACGGGGAGACTTAAGATAGGTTTATAGCTGCCCCAAGTGAGAGGGCCTGCACCTCCAAGATTTTGAAACTTTTCGCGAGGGGCGTTCCCTGGAAGAAATGCATTGGAAGCGTTGGGAGATCAGCATTTTGCTGATTTATTTCTGATATGTTTGGCCAAAATTGATCCGCGGCACAAGTCAGGTCTTTGTGAAATTCAAAGTCTACTAATTACTTGTTGAGGCAGAGACAAAATAGTATATGCAAACAGCTCATTCAGGTTTGGTGATTTTATTGAAAATTAAAAGGGTCGTTGTAAAGTTCAGTTTACAAATAAAATGCAACGTTTTTATTGGTATTTATGTGCAGTTTCCTTTTAGAGAATCTTGCAATGAGGGAGATTAATTACACATTGTGACTCCATTCCATAGTTCAGTAAGTTCTTCTGTAATAAAATACTGAGCAGGACATCAGTTCAATCACCTCTCCTGTCTCTGCATGGAACGGACGGACAGATCGGCTCCATTTCTGCGCTTTTGCTGGTTTAACCACTATGAACAGCAATTCTTCGGCACGAACAAGCACAAATAAGCACGAACAAGCTACGATGCAGCCATGTTTGCTGTTGTTTGGCGCTCTTCTTCATTTACTACATCCTGCTTCACACTGGACTTTCTCTAGAATGTGACTTTCTCTGATTGAGAATGTGCTATAAACTCCCTGCACAGTACCGTCCGTGGGTAGGGAAGGTAGAACCAAGCCTTTTCTCAGACTTCCATCAGGCTCCGCAGAGCCATCGATAACCCCCCCCTCCCCCCCATAGGGGTGCAAATCCTGCCGGAAGTACGGCAAACACATTGTTCTTATCAACAGAAGCTTTAAGTGCAGTTTGTTCTTCTTTTAGAGAAAATATACCGTCCAATTTGTTTAATCCTGTCGCGATAGCGGATTCAACAGACCGTTCCACGTCAGCGGCAGCCATCTTGGTAAGGTATCGTCCTCTGCATCGCCATCGCTTTGAATGGGAGGGTGGCCAGAACAATCGGCCAGAGCAAATGAAACATGAGCTTGCAGATTCGTCCGGTTCCCAGGCTAGGTTGGTATGGACTCCGGACTACGCACTTCCATTCAATTGCATAGAGAAATAGCTAAACTATACGAAATGTACGAAATGTAATGTAATGTAATACGAAAAACAAAGGAGAAAGGAAGAGAGAAAAAGAAGGGTCGGGATTTCATGCAAGATGATTTTCTCACCAACTCACCTTTTAACTCAAAGATTTGCCGACCGACAGTCAGTCAATATGAGCGATCCTCCCAATATGGCGGCTTGCTCCAGCAACGTATCGTCAGCCAAATTGGTCAGGCCAGATGGTCGGGCCAATCACAGTCGCCACGTGTCATTGCTCTGATTGGTTGTAGGTCTGTTCAATTGCATCCAGGGGCATTTTGGTCTGCGCCCGTTGGTAACGCCCCTTGGAAATCGAAAATGAACGGAGAGATTCCAGACCAATACGCATTTGCGAATTGGTCTGGTGATGCCAGGCTACAAAATAATGCCAATATACAATATACTTAAACTTAAAAAAATTTGAAATTATAAAAATATAAAAATATACCTACCTACCTAAAATAAACCCAACTAATAATATATAATTTATAATAATAACTGGCTCCAACTTTGATTTTTAGAGCCCCCCCCTAGAATATTTACTCGAACCGCCTCTAGGTGGCAGGGGAGATGATGCAGTTCCGCGCTGCCACCACGAGGTGCCGCTACCGGCATACCCGCGTCCCAGAGACACCTGCGGGGGGGCTTCCAAGGTGCAGGAGTTCCCGAAGTTGTCGGGCGCGCGGAGTGGAAAGCGGGAGCGCGCGCTGCTCGCGGGGCGCGAGGAGGCACGAGGCGCGGGGATTGGACAGACTGGACTTCGCGCGTGCGGCGTTTACCTTTTTACGAATAAGTAACCGAAGCAGTGGAGCGGACGGTCCGCGGGGACGACGAGCCGGGATAAGAGGCGACCAAAGCGGATTAAAAAGCAACAAAACCCCGGCGGAGCAGAGGAGAGAAGCGCTGTTCCTTCAGTCACGAGAGAAGGTTTGGCTTTTCCCGTCTTTCTTTCTCTTAAACTCGTCTTGGAATTCCTCGGCGAATGCTAGCTAATTAGCCCGCTGAGGCTAGCTGTGACCGTGCGGCCGAGCTGGGAATTGTAGTCCACTCCGCGGAGTTGTGTAGTCGGTCCGGTACCGCAACGACCGCAGCCTCGACTTCTAGTATTAACGCCAAGACGAAAGCTGTCAACGGTGCTACTCGCACGTTAACTTCAAGTGGTAACAGCTACACGGCTGGTTTACCCACACGGTCCGTCTCCAAAGCCAATGGCGCTTTGCATGTTCGCGACCTGGGGCTGTCACGGCTATTACCCAACCACCTGATCGCAATTATTTGAGCAGATTGCAATATTGTTGTAAAATCGTCTACAATCACGTCTCCATCCAAATTTAAGGGGAAATTGACCCCAGTGTCGGACATGTCGCAGTCCACAGAATGCGAACGAGGTGAGTTTCTATCAGTTGGGTTGAGAAAAAAATAAAGTAAAAAATCGCGCATTAATCGCAATTATTTGTGGCGATTTATCGTCAACTAAAATGTCACGATCGTGGCAGCCCCTATCGCGAAGTGTCAGAGAGCTGCGTTAGAGGTGCTTTGGGGGCGGGTCCCTCTGACCCATTTGGTCGTGTACGGTACAAGGAAAGTTTGTGAAAGTTGCTAACTAGGACATTCTGTGCTGAGCCGAGGCTCCTTGAACCTATATTTGGTGTGGAGGGCTGCAGTAAATCACCTACTGACTCTATTCTGTTAGAAATGCAACACCAGTGTCTTGTTGTAGTATTGTCAGCTTGGTCCTATGGCTCCAATCCAATGTCTGTTAAGTTTTTTTTTTAATATATGTTGTTGGATATGATTTAGTCCAAACTTCCATACCTGTACTATGCTATAGTTGGGAAGATAACAGTCACATTATGATCATTATTGTACATTTTATGTTGGTGATAAAGTCACCAAGTTAAATAATGGCGACTTTGAACTATTGATCATTTTGCTGGGGACCCCCTGGAGCCTCTTGAAGGATCCCTGGGGGCCTGCGGACCCCATGTTGAGAACTACTGTTGTACACTGAACATGGTTATTTATTTGTGTAATGACAGTAAGGGTCATTATCATCTTTTTTCCTTCAGAGCAAGTGCCCTTGTACTCAAATGAGGTCCATCTAACTTCTTCTGAGAAGTAAGATGGACCCGTCTAGTAAATATTCACTAAGACCCTGTTTACACTTAATTAACAGACAGACATGCGTCTGTAGCCCATTTTACACAGAGGATTCCGCAATAATGCCGCAAAGACGGCCCGTCAATATGCCGGCTTTGTCTTTTTACACAGAACCAAGCATAGATGGCAAATTGTCGCCCCGGTGAGTGTGTTTAGACAGCGTGCTGCAAAGCTGGCTTTCCGAAATCAGGGGGGCGTAGTTATGGCGCAGACGTACACAACAGCATCGGCCAGAAAGACAGGTTGTTGAAACCTCGTGATCAAAAACTTGGTCACGAGAATGTCACTCCCCTGAGTCGGCTTGCCGGCTGTCCCTTTTATACAGACGGTGTTCCGGCTCCATTTCGCCTCTGTCACTACCTTCGCTGCCGGTACAGAGGTGGGTCAACTCTGCCCCCCCCATTCCGTTCTCCGTACATACAGAGCAGCATTGCGGAATATGCCGATGCCGGCTTGGATAGGCTGTGTAAAAGGGGCTTTTGGTGATCCAATAGAGGTGGTCTGGCTCGCATATATCCGCATTTGTTTGGCAGTGTAAACGCAAATGCGACCTGGGCCACATTGAAGGGCCGCCTACTCAGCTGACGTCCTCCGCGTACGCGGAAGTGCGGACTCATTCACCCGCTCTGGTTGGGAAATTCCCCCTTCCTCCCTGTTACAGAAGTGCAGGATTTATTATTTACAAGTAAATTATTTACACAAAAATCCAGTTTTTACTAAATTAAGTCCCATAGCAGCGGAAAGCAACGGGGAGACATGTGACACGCCGCACGGGACACACAGGTCTTTGTTTAATTCATTCCATTCCGCAGTGATCGGGACAATCCCTTAACTCAGTTGTGTTTAAAAATGTTATTTTATACAAGTAGGAAACTAACGGAAATAAATACATCTAAAATAAAAACACTGTTTTATTGATTTTGGCCGGAGACGTGGAACCGAAATGTGCACTGGACAGGAGATGCTCCCTCTCCGCTGTCCCTCTCTGCACATCGCACGGCGCACCACTGGAGAAAAAACTCCACTCCAATTCTCTCTAATTTTTGATACAAGTAAGAAAATCAGGAAACGAAATCAATGTGTTCAACCTGAACCCTGCGCTGCGTAGTGCATACAGTACACACCACCAAAATTTCTGTATTGTTTTGATTTTGTTAGATTTTCCGTATTAATAGGCCCTACACATTAGATTAGAGCTAAGTAAAATGGAAATAAAAATGTGAGATATCCACATTTATTTGTTTTGACCTCAATCAAGCATTATTGAGGTCATTATTAAGGTTTTATGATTATTTATAAAATTTTATTAAGGCTGTCAGGAGGTGTAAAAGTGCTTGTCGGTCTCAAACGTCATACAGCAGCAGTAGTGGAGTTTAATGTAAATATAGGCGCTCAGCAGTTTATAGAAACACTTACCAAAGGAGGTTTTTAAGCAGCCAATCAGGTACGTGATACCTGTGCGGACTTATTTTCCCCATGTTTCCATGCCAGAGCTTCACACATACAAACTGTGAAGCACAAGTTGAATCAGAGGTTGCACAAGTGGAATATTTTGCTTCCCCAGCAGAGAGCTCAATCAGGACTTAGAGCTGCAAAGGTGCTGTTTGCAAACCATATTTTTCCAGTGGAAAAACGCTAAGACATCATCATACCAAGATACACAATTATGTAATAATTTATCCATGGGGACCCCTTTTCTTTCTTTTCTTTTTTTTTTTTTTGGTCATGTACGGTACAAGGAAAGTTTGTGAAAGCAAACCTCATGTTTTTCAGATGTGAGAATGAATTAAAGTTAAAATAGGAAGAAATAGTGTTGTCATACAAAGATATAGTACTGTGGATAATGGTAGCTTTTACTGCTGCTCTTAATTTAAAGTGGCGATCCCTGAGATTGTCTGTGTTGACTGTGTACTAGTACAAGTCCCAGAATTCCATTCGAAATGGCATCATTTTTTGTCCAACATCCGGGTCTACCCTCGTCTTCGCTCTAAAATGGTGAAATAATTTT
>OMKR01103252.1:0-10513 GCA_900302355.1 Cyttopsis rosea | reverse complement strand
GGATGCCGTAATCGCCCGACTGTTAAACTCGGACACTGAAGATGAAGAATTTGAGGGATTTGTGGATGAGGAATGAACTGAAAAAGGGAGTGTATTGTGTTGTATCTTACGTGTGATAACTGAACAATTTTGAGTTATTGTGAATACGCTCATTAACGTTTGAACAATGTTGAGAGTTATTGTGAACACGTTTAATAAAGTTTGACTGACTGACTTATCTGTTTTGTTTCGCTTAATGCGCCTTATAGTCCGGTGCGCTTTATATATGAAAAAAGATCGAAAATAGACCATTCATTGACAGTGCGCCTTATAATCCAGTGCGCCCTATAGTGCGGAAAATACGGTATTTACATTTTGTTTCGTTCATCTCATGCCACCACGATGAAAAAAAAAGATTGCATTGGAGTCATAGGTTCCAATTTAATTTAATTTTAATTTAATTTGTTACATTCTTTTTAGGTTTTCTTAACTCAAAAGTTATTCTAATTTTCTCAATATTATGTTGAGAAAATCTAAAAATGTTTTTTTACAAATTAAAGCCATTTTTTAAATTGGAAGAAATGACAAGCGTATAATAACAGCATGAACTAAAACTTAATATAAGAATAATAATACCAAATCCAGATGTAGAAGAGCTATTTATGGGCATTGAAGATTGGGACATAAAGAATTTGCTAAATGGTTAATTTTCCTCAAACCGACTGATGGAAAAAAATTTCCTTCAATGAACTTTATCTGAACTGAACTAAAATAGACTGCAACTAATAAATAAATAAATAAATAAAATAATTCTGCTCTGTATCCAGGAACAGCGAGATGGGAAAATCCGGCTGTAAATAAAAAATAAATGAAGCATTATTGAGTTCCTCAATTTGTCTGAGTGCTTCTTTTCTGATAGCTCCTTAATTAAATCGACGCTTCCTGTAAAAGACATAATAGAGTTTGAGCCCCCTCTCCCCGTCTCCTACCACAATGCATCAGTGGAAGACAGATCAGACAGAGCATGCAAAGCCACAAGTGGATGCATTTAATCTCCTGGAACAGCAGAGTAGTGGAAAATAAAAATAAAAAGCAAAAAAAAAGGAGGAAAAAACTGCTTTTACGGGAACAGGTCTTCTCTGTTGTGTTACAACTCATGATCATCCTTCGAGTGCCCTCGAGATCCGAGACACACGCTGCTTCCACTGGTTTCTGTTGCTCATTGCCACTCCAAGTTAATTCAGTCAGTCCTGTATGTCTGCTTCCTCTTGATGGGCAGGGAAGTCTCCAGAGCAGAATATCCAAGATTATCGGGTCTTTTTCTCTTTAGCAAATTTTTCTCCAGCAAAGCGGGCTCTTCTTTGTGCCACAACATCTGAGATGGGATGGATGCCACCATAAATCTGAGCTCTCGTGGGACGGTTCCTCCATGAAAGGTTCTGGACACGCATGAGAAGTCTTGTGTACGTTCCGTCGAGACCGTCAGGCTTTGAAGAAGTTGATCTTGGTAGCTCTTGAGACGTCTGACTGCCATATTAGATGTAATTTATTAGCAGCACTCCAGCCCTGTCCTTTCCTTGTCAGAAAGTCCTTTCTGCTGCTGACTACATATGACCCAAGGTATTTGAAGTCTTCAATTTCCTTGATGTCAGTGCCGTTCATGGAGCGGATCGGTGGACGATCCGACTCTTCATTCATTCTTCATTCAGTCAGGCATTCTGTCTTCTTGCCATTTAGCATTAGGCCCACTTTTTGAATGCTGACTCTTCAAGGGACATTAAAAGCTCTTGAGCTGAAGATATGAGTTCAGCTGTCAATGTGATGTCATCTGCGTAGTCTAGGTCGGTCAGCCACTTCTGGCTTTGACAACCAGATCTTCTGCCTACTGTGAGACCTTTGGAGCAGTTGGTATCTAATGATTGCCTGAGGACATACTGTCGTCGACGACTATAACAAAGAGAAAAGGAGCAAGTGTGTCAGCCTGAAGGATGTCTGTAGTTGTCAGAAATTCCTCAGTAGGACCATCAATGCTCTGGACAAAACAAGTAGGGTTCTCATACATCACTACTATTGCTTTCACAATCTCTTCTGGTATTCCATAGTTGAGCAGTATATGCATCATAGCTTTCCTGTTCACGCTATCAAATGCTTTAGAAAAATCTACAAATACAATGAAGGCTTTCTTCTTTGACACCCGTAGTTCTTCAATGATTCTCCTTATAGCTCGGATCTGGGATTGATCTTTTCCTCTCTAAGCCATTTTGGTTCCTACAAAGAATTGGATCAATGTGAGGAGTTATGCGGTTAAGAATAAGTGAATTGTAGATTTGTGAAGCGATGGCTGACAAACATATACCACTGTAGTTACCAGGGTGCTGGAGGTCGCCTTTCTTGGGTAGAGGTGTGAGGCCAGATATGGAAAAATCAATGGGTTTGTTGCCCCTGTGTGTCTCGTTACAGAATATAAGGAGCTCTTCATGGAATAATTTTGCTTCCATATGAAGGCGGTAATACCGTCAGGTCCAGGAGTTTTTGACTTGCTGATTCTTTTGATGATGACTTGCAGTTCCTCCATTGAATAAGGGTTTTTCCTGATAGGCAGTTCATCCGATCGCTTTAGGTTATAGAATGAAACACTTAGGTCGACTGGCTGTTGACTTGGTTTAGGTTACTTTAGTGAAGTGTTCATACCAGGTGTTCAAGTGATCTGTGGTTTTACCT
Organism: Cyttopsis rosea; assembly: GCA_900302355.1. Taxonomy (NCBI): domain Eukaryota; kingdom Metazoa; phylum Chordata; class Actinopteri; order Zeiformes; family Parazenidae; genus Cyttopsis; species Cyttopsis rosea. Next base: position 7,813 of record OMKR01103252.1, on the reverse strand, counting down.
TTGATCTTAATAATAGGAGAAGACATCTTATTGGTCAGTTCTCTAAGAGCTTCCCATGCTGCCAAATGTCTCTGCTCTTCATGTGCCTTTTCCAGTTCAGCTGTCTTGATCTTGAGGTGATCCTCAAGTGTTTTGGTGTAGATGTCGTCGAGAGCAGACTTAGCTGCATTCAGTCCTGCTTGAGAACCTCTGGTAGGGCGAGTATCAAGAAGAATCAAGAATTGTTTATTAATCACACATTTTACCACGCGGAGGGTCTCACACACGCACACACACACACACACACACACACACACACACACACACACACACGAACGATGAGATTTGGTCTCTGCATTTATCCCATCCCGGCCGTCCTTCCTCCAGGGGCAGCCAGGAGCAGTGGGCAGCCCTTACTTCGTCAGCGCCCAGGGACCAATTCCAGATGGTGGGTCCATGCCGTGGTCAGGGACAGGACAGGAAAGTGTTCTGCATGTTTTTAGTCGGGGTCCTTATGTTGGAGGAGACCCAATGTGAACACGGGGAGAACGTGCAAACTCCACACAGAAAGGCCCCTGATCGGGAGATAACCCACCGGAGCACGGTGCCAACAGCAGCCCAGGCGGGAATCGAACCCAGGACCTTCTTACTGTGAGGCAGCAGTGTTAATGGTGGGCCTCAGAGGCTTAATTCAGTGCTATTCTTTCCTCCGTAACATCAGGGCTGTCAGAGATGAATTGGACCTTCTTTTTCTTCTTTGGAAGAGTTTTCAGTGCGATATCTTTAGTCGCAACAGCTCGGTGGGCGTATTTAGCAGTTATGTCTGTCTTGTCCTCCATTTCGTCTACGAGCGTGGAGTACCTGTTGTGAACCACGACTGTATACTCATTGCAAAGAGTAGAATCTGTGATGACCCACAGTCCACCTTTTTCATAGGGTCCTTTAATGGGACCTTGCTTTGTCTGTAGCTAATTTGATATCTACAAGAAACGATCTTGTGGTCAGATCCCACACTATCAAATGACTGCAAAAACAGTGACTGTTTTGTCACTTCTTTCTGAACAGGACATAGTCGAGTTGAGCAAGTTGTATATTGTTGTATATTGATGCGTGCACAACCTGCCTGGGCGGTTCTGAAACAGCAGCTATGAGATTGAATTGTTCCAAAAAGTCTGATAGATGTCTGCCATTCTTGTTGCTAGCTTTATGGAAAGTGAATGGTGCCTTTTCTGCCATTTCTGGAATGGCAGAAATTCATGTCTCATTCTTGTCTTCGTTGGTTGGACTGTAGCAACAGCAAACCCAATGACAGTTGTCTCTGGGTTGCCAACAAGCGTCATAGCTGTAATACGTTCGCTGTGTTTAACGATTCTGTGGCAAGCTTTTAGTGCTCTTGGTGCCAAAAGAAAACCAACACCTCTGATAGTAGAATTAATACTGTTCTTCTCTGCCGAGGAAGTGATAAACATGTAAGAGTTTATCTTCTCTTGAACAGATTTGGAACCAGCCCATCATTCTTTATGGTTGTAGCCTTATACGACTTGACGACCTGGTGGTGGCAGGGGCATTCAGCTCCCTGAGGCTTAGACAAGCCCACATACCCTAACTAAACCCTTTAAAATATCCAAAATATCGAATATTACAAGAAAGACCAAAAAAGACAAACCTGGATGTGTGCTGAATATTATAATGTAATTGCAGTATGTTTAAATTCCATTATAAAATGTAAAAATTGATATAATATGTGATGATTTTAAGAAAATTGAACAATGGTACTATACCGGCCTATAAGAGACCTAAGCACCATTATGTGTGTGTGTGTGTGTGTGTGTGTGTGTGTGTGTGTGTGTGTGTGTGTGTGTGTGCGCTGTTCATGCATACTGTAACTTCAGGCCAGAACCTTTCAGAACCAGACAGAAACTTTGCAGACCTCCTTAAAAACTTTTTTTCCCCTGAGTTTTCCAATTTGTACGTTTAACCACAGTATTGCTACCGTGGATAATTGAAGTTTGGGCAGGGAAATGCTGATAATACCGCAAAAAGTGAAAAGCAGAAGGCAAATATATCCGAATGCCTCCCCTGTACCTCAAAGACCGCTCTGGAAGACTTTTTTGGGATATATTGCCAACAAAAAAAATGGTGTCAGCCATTACATTTTGGGGGTTGTTGATCTGGAAATTATAAGACATGCATCAACAATATCCTGCAATCAGTCTCCAGGCTGTAAAGGATATATAGTCAACAACAAAAAACTAAAAAAGAGCTGTACTCAGTTATAAACGTTATATGAGATTATATGAATGTATTATATCAATTAGGTTTGGAATAACCATTTCAACAATTAGCACAGGGGTCCGTGCCCCCTCCCCCTCGGGGATCCTTGAAGGGGGTCTGAAAATTATTATTTTATATTTATATTATATTTTATATGTTTTTTTTATTTTATTGTTTTACTTGTTTTCATGTATTTTTTGTAAAAAATATATATATATATAAAAAAAGACAATTTTGTGAAAAAGAAAATATATATAGAAAATTATATTTTAGATATACAGTATGTTTTTTATCCAATTACTCATCTCCAATAATGATGGTTTTTGTTGCAGGATTTGTCACTTTTTGTCAATTTAAGTTAAATGATAATCCATACTGCAGTTTATTACAGTCAGATAAAGTATGTACAACTTTAGATTTTTTGAGGGGCCAAAGCCAAAGCTTAGTCTTCCAAGGGGACGGCTTGGCATCGTAAATTTGGGAAGGACCCACCTGGAGCAGTTGGCGACCTGGATGGTGGGACCCCGACACGCCACCCCGCCGCACTGCGCTGCTGGGCTGCTGCACGTGCGGGAGCGACACGCGCAGCTGCTGCTGGACCCCTCGCCGTCGTCATGGTTGCAGGGTTGCCACGGCACCCAGGGGCTGAAGTTGCCGTCCTGGGTCAGGTTCCTCATCTACAGAACGCAAAGAAATGCACAAAATCACATTAAATGATGCCAACGAAGGCAGCCTTCAGGGATGGTCTTTGGTTAGTATCTATCAGGGGTTCAGGGGTTCTCCACCGTTTTTTGGACTGTAATTTTGGTTTGACTGTGGTATTTTAGGTTCCAACATACCCCAAATTCCTAAAGTCCCAGAATTCAACTATTTTTTATGCTTTGAAATTCCCATTTATGCCAATAGGCAACAGATTGAGGCTAAATAAGAATTTTTCTCACTGTACCCTAAGTCCGTAAGTATGTACAGTACAGGTATGTAGGTACAGTAATTAAGTAAGTAAGTGAGTAAGAAAATACATAAGTAAGTAAGTAACTAAGTGAGTAAGTAAGTAAGTCCAGGATTAAAGTAAGTTTTTAAAACAAACGGTTTCAAAGTGCTTTACAAGTAGTCAGGCGTACAAGAGAAACACAATTCAAGAATTCAAAGCAAGAAATTGAAACCAAAGCAGTAAACAGTAAAAAAAAAAGTAGGGAATCAAAAGTAAAAACACAGTGAGATAGTATCAACTTCCCATTAAAAACATATCGATCAAATATCGATCAATATATCAGTCCGGTAAATGTCCCGCGGACCCCGTGTGCATGTTGAGTGACCCCACGTGGGACCGCGAGCCCTAGGTTGAGAACGTCTCACAGCGGGGGGTCCTACCGGGCACTCTGTGATGTTCTGCGTCCACTGGCTCATGTTGGAGCTTTCCTCGATGGTGGTGCAGCGTCTCTGCTTCCGGTCCCAGCCGCAGTAGGGGTCCCGGGCCCCCAGACAGTGCCTGCACCCCCCCCAGGGACCGAACAGGAAACAGTAGATAGGTAGATGGGTGGATGGAGGGATGGATGGCAGGTGCTTTAAGGGTTTTGGCTCAGTTTAATCTTTGTTTTATGTCCAAACAGCTAGCAGGTAGCGGCCCTCAGCGGGTGGTGCTGTTCATTTAATTCTGTTTTCTTGTTTGTGTGGATAGTTTTGTGCAGTGCATTTTAATGTATGAAATGTAAATATAGCACAATAAACTTGATTTGATAAAAAAAGAAAAGAAAAAAAAAAGGATATTTTCTTTTTAAATGTAAAATAAATAAATAAATAAAAATCTTTTGCCATAAAATATATTCTGATATGCAACCAACACTGTGAATGCAGAATCGACCATGTTATAAAACATGTCGAAAATAAAAATTCCAATGAATGCAAACCCACTGAGAGCTCCCGGGGGGCAGGGGAGCTGCAGATGGCGATAAAGATGTAATTTATTTCCAACAAACACAGGTGAGGGGCACTGGCCGTTTGAAAGGGGTCCTTTTCTGATGTGTTGGTGTTTGGGAGTGCCTTTCCATTTGCCTGTGTGTGTACATGCGATAAATCAATACAGTAAACATGTTTATGGAGGCATGTCCGCCTGTGGGGAAGCATAACAAGACTTTTTCAGTCTGTACTGTCGTGGGGCCATTTCCTAGCATTCCTAGCCTGAAAGAAAGGCGTGGCCTTGAACAGATTCGTTGCTGTGACGCATCGCAAGCTGTCGCGCCTCCATACACACCGTATATGAGCAGTTTTGGCCGCGCAACCTTTCTGGCAGCCTTTAGCCTCAGCAACTTATTATACTTTTTGTTTGAGTTTGAGTTTCAGCTTTTGCCCTGCTGTTCTTCAAACCTCTGCGAGAACAGAAAGCAGGCAAAGGACACCTTTGATCTAAATTCTCAGTATGATTTGATTTTCTGTCAAAACACCCTCGCTTTGGTAGGATTCAGAGAAGGTCGAAACAACCTTTTCACCTTTTGATGTTCCGGGGGCTCTGCGTTGGGGTGTAGGGGTGTGTTTGAATCGGTCTTTGTTGGGATGATAAAATTCCTATTTGATTTGTCGGAGTGATGAGCTTGAATCCCCCCATTGGACAGAAGAATAGATCCCAACAGGTGGATGCAGGGGAGGTGGAGGGAGCGCAGTAAGCAAAGCAGGCAGCAAAGCAGGCAGCAAAGCAGGCAGCAAAGCAGGCAGCAAAGCAGGCAGGGCAGGAGGGATTGGCTGCTTAAACAGGCCGGCCCATGAGGGCTCCGCAAACGTCTGCTGTTTGATGAAGTTGTATCACTTAAATTACTGAATATTCAGTAGCAATTTTTACTAATCGTAGCTTCTGGAGTTAATTAATATACATTAGCTCTCGATTCCGTTTGAATCTACTGGTATACACTACTTGTTTGTGCTCGGCGCTTCCGAGCATGTTTCTCTCATGTACGGACCGGCGCCTGCCGGAATCCACTTCACCCACTGGTATCTGCTATCACCCACTGGTCTCTTTTCAGTTCTCCTTCTCTTGGATTCGGCTCCCGCGAGTGCGTTGGCGAGGCTCTGCGAACCTTGGATTACACCAGCTAGTCCTCCTGGCTCCCTCACCTTAGTCATAGGTGACTCCATCACCCGCCACGTCAAGCTTAGAAGGCCAGCCGACATTGAAACTAATCTTAGAGTGCTGGCAAGCAACAGGAACAGCCATAAGAAACAAGCACACAAGGCTGACACCAGCTATTCTGACATAGTTATTCATGTCGGCTCTAATGATGTGAGGACGAGGCAATCAGAGATCACATAGAGCAACATAGCTAGATCTTGTGATCTCGCTAGAAAGATGTGCCGGCATTGAGTAATTGTCTCTGGTCCTCTGCCTGTGAGAGGCAATGATGAAAGGTTCAGTAGATTAGTCTCGCTTAACCAGTGGCTGGCTAAGTTCTGCAGGGATCAGGGACTCCCCTTTATAGATAATTGGCCTTCTCGGGGCGACCCGACCTGCTGAGGATGGACGGCCTTCACCCTAACGGGGAAGGCGCCATCACTCTTTCTAGGAACATAGATAAATGTTTGAGCCAAGCATGACATCTCACTCTAGAGCAGGTCAGGACACAGGTGAGTAGAGAGCCTGATAATAACACTTTAAAGGGTGTGGACTCTAGCCCAGTCAAGGTATGGCAGGCTAATAGTAAGCCTGCACATGCTACACCCTCGGAGGGTGTAGAGTCTGTCAGTTCTATACAGGACAGTAGCAACAGGCCGAGCTTATTAGAGAGGTCAAACCGTGCCGGACAGACTGTTGAAGCACTGACTGATGATGCTGTAGTACTGTGTTTTTATTTATTAATCCCGCCTCCCGTCTGTGTACGAAGTCAGTTGGTCATACTTCTCAGACAGTTTTCCCTTCCAATCACAGTGTTTGCAGATTACCTGGTACTTCCTACCAGATACCCACAGTATCAATTCCCCACCATGCTTATAGCTCCTCAAAATACAAACCAGTTTCTAATCAACGCAATCTTACTAGAATTCATACCAGGACGGCATTAGGGGTGAAGGGCACCGATCAGCTTACTTTACTCCAAGGCACTGCTAATCAATGATTTGATCAGAGACCAAAATCTGGATATGATGGGTCTATGTGAGACTTGGTTAAAACCAAATGACTTCTTAACCCTAAACAAAGCTTCCCCACCAAACTATCTTAGTTCCCATGTTGCGCCTTCATCCAAGAAAGGTGGGGTATTGCCCTCATCTCTAAATCTAATCTAAATTTCACTCCTAAATTGAACAATGACTTCAAATCATTTGAGGTTCTTGTTATGCAGTCTTTAACACCACTGCCCATTTACCTAACAGTGATATACCGCCCACCTGGCCCCTACTCAAGCTTTTTAAATGAATTTTCTTATTTTGTTTCGGACATGGTGATGCATGCAGATACTATTTTAATTATGGGTGACTTTAATATTCATATGAACTCCCCGCCTGAACCCCTTAGCAGGGCGTTTCAGACAATAATTGATACATTCAGCCTTACGCAGCCAATACATGAACCGACCCATAATAATGGTAACATTATCGACCTTGTACTAACACGGGGCATTGACACCACTAATATAGTGGTTCTCCCGTATTCCCCTGCTATGTCTGAACACTATTTTATAAAATTTAAATCTTCATTCACTGCCAGCGTTCTGAACAGGACCAGAGTTATAGCTGCCGTAACATTACTGACCTAACTACTACTGCGCTTTGTGACCAACTGCCCACAGTTGTTGCTTCCTTTCCATTTAACGATGGTCCCATCGATAGCCTTACAAAGAAATGTAATGCGGCTCTCCGTAATGATTTTGACACAGTGGCACCGCTAAGAACAAAATCACGTGTTAGGAAACCAACTCCTTAGAGACACAAGTACTGAAGCGTACTTGAGCGTAAATGGCGTGCGACTAAGCTTGAAGTGTTCCGTCAGGCATGGGGCGAGAGTTTGCTGAACTACAAACGCTCTCATTCATTAGCCAAAATGTATTTGTACAAAAGTATTTCTCGAGGTTAATCTGCCATAATAAAAATAATTAAAACATTATTATTATTATTATTATTATTAAACATTATTCGATACGATAGCTAATGACTATCGCCCTGTAGCACTGACCTCTACCATCATGAAGTGCTTCGAGCGGCTAGTCAGCACCCACATCTGCTCCTCCCTCCCTGACAACCTGGACCCCCTTCAATTTGCATACCGCCCCAATAGATCTACGGACGACACCATCTCCCTGGCAGTTCACACTGCCCTCTCCCACCTGGACAAGGGGAACACATACGTGAGGATGCTGTTCATTGACTATAGCTCAGCATTCAACACAATTGTGCCCGCTAAGCTCGTCCCAAAGCTCAGGATCCTGGGTCTCAACACCTCCCTTTGCAACTGGATCATGGCCTTCCTGACGGGCAGACCCCAGGTGGTGAGAATGGGAAACCTCTCGTCCTCGGCACTGACCCTGAACACCGGAGCCCCGCAGGGCTGCGTACTCGGCCCCCTCCTGTACGCCCTGTT
>OMKR01103250.1:0-16380 GCA_900302355.1 Cyttopsis rosea | reverse complement strand
GATTCGCCACACTGCTATGTCTCGCCCTTCACGTGTTTCAACCTCCATCCGCCTGCAAATCCTCGCTGGGCTATTATATAGACCTCGTCAAAGTCATTCAGCCCTCATTGGCTACCACTTCCCACCCTAGGACCACCGACAACACCGCTCAGCTTGTCCGCACACTTGGCCTCTTGCAGCACCTCAAGACACCCATCAACATACCAGCACTGGCCACCGCTCCCCAGCACCATCCAGACACCGCATTCATCACATTTCTCATTCAAGGCTTCACCCATGGTTTCCACCCCGGTTTAAAAGTCATACCATCCACTTCCCACACCTGCCCCAACCTCCAGTCAGCCACCAGCGAGCCCGAAGTCATCAACAGACTGCCAGAGAAGGAAATTAAGGAGGGTTTCATGACCCTGCCAACAGTCTCCCTTCCCACTCCACCGCATCAGCCCCATCGGGATCGCCACCAGAAAATACTCCAGTAAGAAACGGCTCATCATCGACCTCTCATCTCCACCCGGCACAAATATTCCTAGCATTCCCAGCCCAGAGTTTTCCATGCAGTACTCCACAGTCGACCAGGCCATTTCACTCATCCGTCTCGCCGGTCACGGCGCTTGGCTGGCATCACCAATGCCTTTAAAGTACTGCCTCTCCATCCTGACTTTTGTTGTTTCTTTGGGGTTCTTTGGAGAGGCAGTTTTTACTTTGCTGTACGCCTCGCTTTCAGTTGCAGTTGTAGTTTGCTCAACTACAAACTCCAATACCTCGTTCATCTCCTCGACGATTTCCTGGTCGTGGCACCATCATCAGCCCCTCCCGGTCACGGCATCACTACAATCTCTTCAGTCTTCAATGAGCTTGGAGTACCACTCACATTGGAGAAGACAGAAGGACCCTCCACCTCTATAGAGTTCCTCGGCATCAGACTCTCTTTTTGAAGGCCTGTGCTGAATCATTAGCACCTGTCTTCACCAGGATTTTCAACAGGTCACTGGAGCTATGTGAATTTCCCTCCTGCTTCAAGCAGTCCACAATAGTTCCAGTCCCCCAAAAACACAGCATCACACTGGACTAAATGACTACAGGCCTGTTGCAGTAACCTCTGTAGTCATGTCCTTTGAGAGGCTAGTGCTGGCCCACTTGAAAGCCATCACAGACCTGCTGGACCTCCTGCAGTTTGCCTACCGGGCCAACAGGTTGGTGGACAGCGCAGTCAACATGGGATTACACCACATTCTCCACCACCTTGACCACCCGGGACTTATGCACGGATCATGTTTTTGGATCACTGTTTTTGGAAGCTCTGCGTTCAACACGATCATCCCGGAACTACTCCACTCCAATCTCTCCAAGCTCACTGTGTCTGCCTCCACCTGTCAGTGAATTGCCAGCTTCCTCACTGACAGGAAGCAACAAGTGAGGCTGAGGAAACTCACATCCTTCACCCGATCAACCAGCGTGCCGCAGGGCTGCGTGCTCTCCCCACTGCTCTTCTCTCTGTATATCAATGACTGCACCTCCAGAGACCCCTCTGTTAAACTCCTGAGGTTTGCGGACGACACAACCGTCATTGGTCTCATACGAGATGGGGATGAGTCCTCCTACAGAGGGAAGGTTGAATGGCTGGCCCTCTAGTGCAGCCACAACAACCTTGAGCTGAACACGCTCAAGACAGTGGAGATGACAGTGGACTTCAGTCCCCCCTCACCATACAAGGCAGCACTGTGGCACCTGTGGAGACCTTCAAGTTCCTGGGAACTACAATCTCCAAGGACCTGAATTGGGAGACCAACATTGTCTCCATCAAAAAAAAGGCCCAGCACAGGATGTACTTCCTGCACCAGCTGAGGAAGTTCAACCTGCCTCAGGAACTGTTGGTGCAGTTTTACTCAGCTGTGATTGAGTCTGTCCTCTCCACTTCCATAACAGTGTGGTTTGCCACTGCCACTGCCACAACAGGACACACACCGGCTGGAGTGCATCATCAGGTTTGCAGAAAGGATTATTGGACTAAACTTGCCCTCACTCCAAGATCTCTTCACTGCCATCTTTGAACTCCTTCCCTCTGGAATAGCTTTTTCCCCCACGCCATCACTTCAATGAACAATTAACCCAGCCATGTGACCTGTCACTGCATGTCCTCAGGGCAATGCCTGTCAATCATATATAGTCGTACACACCCACAGCCATGTTCATCGTGCAATATAACTATTCATACATTTCATATAATTAGAATATGTAGGATATTTAGTATACTCATATTTAGCATATGCACTCTATTCACTTTACTGTTGTACGTGATAGCACCACTGTTAGCACAGGCAAAACCTACTTTTGAAAAACCTACTCTTGTTGCTGATTGTCACTGCTGTTGTTGATTGTTGAATGTAAGTACAATGTGAGTTACTGTTAAATCTGAGTCAAATTCCTTACATATGTAAAAGCGTGTTTGGCCAATAAAACCCAATTCTGATACAGATTCAGATTTCAAGCTTCCTTGCCAAAAGAGAAATTACACCTTTCCAATTATCTTACCATTTCTTGTTGCACCAAACGTCAACTCCTTTCCCTGCTCGGTCATTGAACTACGCCATCCGCATCATTCCCCAGGGACGATCCTTCATCTCTAACCTCCTTGCCTTTCATCTGTTCCCTCCATTCATCAATCAATCAAGCTAGACGATGCATGCAGACTGGAACACCGACTCCACCGGCAACATTTGCTCTCTCACTGGAACGGCATCACCTTCTTTTACGAAGTCATCATCACTCAACCAGAAGACATTCAGCTGTACACAGACGCTGCCCCATCACTAGGTTTCAGAGATTACTACGGCGGTAGATGGTTTTCATCCGAGTGGCCCCAGGAATTCTCCGCCTTTGAACACCACACCATAACTTAACTCCTTCATCCGCCCTTCACAAGCATTACCCCATAGTTACTGCAGCATGCCTGTGGGGTCACGAATGGTCCCGCAAAAACATCCTCATCCATACCAACAACACTGCCGTGGTCGAAATCATCAACAAAGGACGTCCCATTCTCTGGACATCATGCAATTCATGCGCCGCCTCACTTGGATCTATATTTCACAAAACGTCATCTTGCACGCAGCTCACATTCCCGGCTTTCATAATTCCATTGCTGACTATCTTTTTCGCTTCATGTTTCAGAAATTCAGCCGTTTGGCTCCAGACTCCGAAGTCCATCCCACTCTGATCCCTCCATTTTCTGCCATGATCTTCAACTGACTCCCCAGCTACTCCCCCCCGTGACCGCCTCGCAACACTCCATCATCTACAGCCTCGCTGCTCGAACCCTCTCATCTTACATGACAGTGTTGGAATTGCTTCAAGATGTTTGATACCCTTCCCCTCTCTTGATCCCATCACAATCTCTAGTTTCATTACAGATGCCCATTCTTCCCTCACTAATTGCACTTCCACCATTTGTCACCACTTGTCTAACTTCTTCATAAAGTTATTAACAGGCGCACCATGCTCTGCAATTAACCATGTCCACATGCTCCTCAAAGGGCTCCGATAGGAACCTCAACTTCCTTCCAAAATGTTTCTCTTGGCTTTCTTTGGTTTCCTCCGAAGCTCTACCTCGACCCTTTTCTACCCCTCTTAAATTTCATTCATTGCAGACATTCCCTCAATTCTTCTCTCACCGACCCCCTCTTCACAAACGAAACATGAAGCATCGCAACTCATTTCTGGTTCCATCGTCACCTCAGAGATGTTCTAATCAAGTCCACCATCTCACTTGAACTGTACTAGGACCACTCTCTTCGCATTGCCGTCGCTTCATCTGCTTCCCACCAGGGTCTGGCAGACCACACCATCCAGATCCTAGGACGCTGGTCCTCTCAAGCTTACCATAGATACATAATCACCAACCTCCAGGATCTCCCCGACAAGCCACTCAAGCCTCAGCCATTATTAGGAGTCATTTTGGGATCCGAAGGCACGGCTGAGGCCTGACGCCCTGAAGACTCCTTCCCCCATCCCGAGTCAAGACTCCTGGTGTTCCATCTTTCACTAAGCTCGCCATTCATTATTCCTCTAATCAGCTTGCCAAAGTCACTCATTCATCATCCCCTCATCATCATCATCATCATCATCATCACCATCACTATCATCACCATCACCTTATTATCATCATTCCATATTTTTTGCTTCTCATCTTCAAAAAATCAACAAACTCAAACTTTTCGTTGTGGTGTGGTCTCTAACTCATGAAAGTACATTTAATAGCAAGTACTTACTTATCACTTAAGTAGAAGTGTCACTGCGGTATTTTCAATTTTAATAGTCATTTTGTGTATGGATGGACTCAGACCTAATGGATAAAAGGTCTGAGTGCTTCCTCCGCCACTGATCATTCGTCATCTCTGGATCAATCTGCATAATTTATAGTGTTTGCTTAATTTAATTTGCATATGCCTCTGCTCCTTTTAGACGCTCGATACATTTTAATCTGCTGGTCGAACTCCCACAGAAGAGAGGGACATCCTACCAATGGCGAGCTGTGCGGCCGTGCAGCCCAGCCTGTCGGCCAGAAGATGGAGCTCCTTGATCTTAGCGAGCTGCCGGCGGCCCTCCTCGCTGTGCACCCGCTCCTTCAGCCACTGGTACCCCTGCAGCACAAGTACATCATCATCATCATCACCATCATCATCATCACTATCACTATCACATCATCACTATCACTATCACCAACACCATCATCATCATCCTCTACCATCTTGACCAGTTCAAATTATAATGCATTGCTAGATTTTTCTTGTTTCTTGTTTATTTAAAGGTTTATTTCTATTGATCATTTTTCTCCAGAATTTGCTCTAGAATTATGTAGCTTTGATAATATTTGCCCCCAATTCTATAGATGTAATAAAATATAGGTGCATTGAAATAAGTCTAATTTTAAAGAGAACAAGGCTTTTAATGTTCTCTGTTCTGAAAGACATTTCAAGACATCTTTTTATTATTATTTTAAGATTTTATTTCCAGGAAAATAAGATTTCGCACAAAAATATTATTCTTGTTTTTAGAAAAATATCATACCCCATTTTGTCTTTTGTTCTGGGGATGAAGAAATCTAACAGTAACTGACTGATCAGGTGAGTTGAATAAGCGCTGACCCCATATTTGGGGAAACTCACACTTCCACTCAGGTCCACTCACCTTCATGGCCGCTCTGGAACAGTCTGGAACCCCCTCGCTGTACTTCCCTGTGATGAGTCCACACGCAAGCGGAGACCAAGTCATCGCTCCCACGCCTGAGAGACAATTAGAGACGTGTAGATAGATATTTTATTATATTAATTATTTACAGCAGTTCAAATAGGCTATAATAATAAAGTAATAAGAATAAAGCAGAATAGAAAAAAATGGCAATATGCAATTAACCTAATAAATTAACTAAATAATATCAGAAAATAGCAATATACAGCAATATACAATAAACCTCTGTATCAGCAATTCACACTCTGTAGGAGTGGGAAGGAAATTGTCCAAGTTTGCATACATATATAAAATTAAATATACTCTGTGTACCAGGTGGAAAACCAAATGGTTCTAACAATATAATACAGTGGTATTCAAACTTTTTTTGCGGCGCCCCCCACCCACAAACTACAATGTCATATGCAAACTAACGTAGTTTATAGTTAAACATAAGAAAATGTATTTTTTTCAATGAACTAATGAAAATAACAACCCCTTAACAAATAATATAATTTTAAGTCTTAAAATATATACTGTATTAAAGGCCTACTTCAAAAAACATTTTTTTCAATCTTTCATTCTCTCGTGACCCCTTCATAAACTCATTTTTGTAACGGCAAAAAGTCATTTGTCCGAGTTATGCCCCCGAAACTGTACGTAGCTGATAACGCTGATGATGGTCAATAAATATGTACGATGGAATTAAGTAGAACAAAAAAAATTTAATCTCAATGTGTGAGACCGGTGACGGACCTATCTTGTGGTAGAGCTCGGGGAGCTGCACCTCCACCTTGTCCCTCTGGAAGTAGTGGTACTCGGCCTGCTCGCACACCGGGGGGATCAGGTTGAACTGGCGAGCCACCGAGTACGCCTCCTGAGGGACACCGAAAAATATAAATGACATGGTGACTGAGTGGCATTTTAAGAACACAGCCAGAGAGAGCACTCAACTTATTTCAATATGCCGACACTCACCATAATTTCCATGGCACTCCAACGTGAAGTTCCCCAGTACATGGCCATTCCCTGGTTTATTACAAATGTCATGGCCCTTACTATCTCTGCGGAGGCAAAAAATATATATATAGAAAAATGAAATCAATTTACTCAACTTGGCCCAAATTCAAATGAAGGGTCTGCAGTAACAAAGAACAAGAATTTATCATTATCATCAACAGCGAGATCTATGCAATATCTACACATATTACAGTATCTACTTACAAACTAAATCATTAAATTTGATCAGCATTGACATGACGAATTAAATTTCATGAAATATATTTACTTAAAGTTTCTAAATTGTTTATATAATAGTTTATTAATTTTGCTTGACCTCATTTGCTCATGTGACTAGGCAATAAAAGCCACAAATGAATACCACTGAATTAAGAGACCGTAAAAAAATAATACAGCTATCTCTTGATTTCATTAAGATACAATATCACTGACAGATCAAAATCAACAATTAGGGGCCAGCGCTAATACAATTCATTCCTCATTTAGAGTCTGGAGGAACGGTGACTGACCTTCCATAGGACTGTTCACGTCATTTCTGTTGGCGAAAACAATGTCCACGTAATCCAGCTGGAGTCTCGACAAGGATCCTCTCAGGCCTATCCATGTCGAGATCAATAATCATCATCAATTATTTATCAAATTGATCGAATATTTATCACTTTCATTGTAAAAATAAATAAATAAAAATGACCCCTGTAATAGGGACACACAATATACAGTATTTAGCCTCGTCCATATGTCCGAATTGACGCTTACCTTCGATGATGTGCTTTCTGGAGAGTCCTCTCTCTGTCTCCGCTCTGTGAAGAGATAGAATTCCATTTTTTTAATCCATCCATCCTTCCATCCATCCAATGAAATAACTAAAGAATAAATAAATAAATTGTGTATTTTTGTTTGCAGTGTACTTACTGGCCTCCCCAATAAATCTTTGTTGTGACGACGTAACTCGAACGTCTGACAAAAAAAAACAAAAGAAAAACAGAGGAGTTAGGAAAATAAAACATCAAATATAACATCATATATACGACAAAACATGAGATAGACAACACATCTACACTATTGATCTGCTTCAGGAAAAGGAACATTTTATTTTGCATAAGTAAACTTCTCCTACATACCCAACCACTGGATACGTAGTTGATTCCATAAAGATATGACTTATTACTCTTTTTAGGATCATTTATTAGTTTATTAATCATCATACTATACACTATGTTTCATATATTATCACACTGAGCCTGATATTCAAGTGAGTACAAAATTATACTTTTTATTTTAATTGACACTTTTTGTTACTTTCTACATGTTAATTTCGATATTAATTTTATTGCGTTAGTTTATTTGTGAGATTTCAAATGCTTGGGGCTAATTCACATACTAGTAATTAGACAAGTTGAGAAAACTGTATGACAATCAGGATCATTTCAAACAACATTATTGCAATTTTAGCCCTTTGTGCTCCTGCAGCAACTAAAGAACCTTTTTTTTATATGTTTTTTTATATGAGTTTATAATGTTCCTTTTAGGGGGTAATCAAGCAATCCTTAAAACAATCTGCTAATGCCTTGAAGCAATAGAATAAATGCATGGGTATGCCTCCGACAAGAGCAAAATGATTTAATTGATTTAGACAACTACAGTATATATATATATATATATGTGCATATGTGTGTGTGTGCGTATGCTTGTGTGTGTGTGTGTTTCAGTTGGGAAAATGAGTAACTTCACCTCCATCCTTTTTTCTTGATGATGTTCCCCAGGGTGATTTCGGCTCTGTGGGGAGGTGAGGACAACACAGCCGGTCACACACACACACACACACACACACACACACACACACACACACACACACACTGGCTAACGACTGTAACGACTGTAAAGTTTCGAAATATCAATTTAACACAGGAATTAAACGTTGAATTTTTTTTGTGTGTGCGCGCGCGCATGTGCGTGCATGTGCGTGCATGCATGTGTGTGCGCAAGAGAACAGAAGACAGACCTGCCGGAAGCGTACACCTCCGCCGTGTCAAAGAGGTTCACTCCGTTCTCGTAGGCGATGGTCATCAGGTTCTCGGCCATCTGGAAAAAGCAGAGCGATGGAGAGGGAAAAGGGGGGAGGGTTTCAGTCAATTTCAAAAGGCCGGAGAGGATCTGTGAAGGGAACCAGAGCACGCCGCGTTCATGAAGAGCCGGAAGTCATTAATATCACAACTGGTACATTTACGACCTCCGGAAATAGTGTAGACCCCCCCCAAAAAAAAACACACACACATGGATGCGGGCGGGAAACGTAGCCTTTCTAATTACTTCTTGAGGGCTAAACTCAGTTAGTCCTATTCAGGCCGATAAGCAGAGTGGATTGTTGAATTAAAATGCCGTTACAGCTCTTACCTCATCAGAGATCTGGGATCCGAATGTGACCCAGGTACCTTAGTCAGAGGAAAGAACAGACAGATGCAGTTTATCTCCCAATATTTTAAATGTGGACAATCATTCTGTCTGCAGGTCAACTTACCTAAACCCAAGCAGGAAACTCGAAGGCCTGATTTGCCGAGGTTCCTGTATGGAAAGATGGGGAGGTTTGTGAAAACCCGTGCAGACAATATATATTGTGATGGTGAGTGAAAGAAGACAAAGGATTTTTGTTACAGTCTCTTTATTAGACAAGCCAGGCATACGAACAAAACAGATTTCCCACTGCTGACCGCCATGTTCCTCTCTAGGTTAAACCGCAATGCCTGCTGGGAAAACACAACAACAAACACTGCCCCCACCAGCATGTCGCCTGTCCTCAGCCGACAACAGTCCAACAAGTCCTCATAGCGGGGGAGCCGTCCCCCACCACCTACGAACCTGCGGGGTCACAGGTCCCCGTTCCCCACTGTCCATTTGGTGGAGAGGGTTTGCGGGTGTTGGAGGAACTGTACCGGGTGAGCTAGGTTGGTCTGCAGGTCCTTCAGCCAAGGGGCGGTAAGGTGCCAAGCGGCTCCGATAGAGAACCACCATCTGCCCCCTGTCCTGCAGCTTCACCTGGTACACAACATCCGAAAGCTGCTTTCGCCTCACAGGGCCCCACCCACTGGCTGGAGAGCTTTGGTGAGACTCCCTTCTTCCGAGTTGGGTTGTAGACCCACACCTTCTCCCCAGAAGCAAAGGAGCGGCCCCGACAATGAGTGTCATACGCCCACTTTTATTTTGTCCCTGCCTGTTCCTGGCACTGCCGGGCAAAGTGGTGTGCCTCAGCTAGACATTGTTGGATGTCCCGCAGGTACTTGAAGCTGGGTGTCCTGGGAAGATCAGTGCCAGGGGGTGTGCCAAAGGGTAAGCCCGTAGGGGTCCGCAGCTGTCTTCCGAACATGTGAGCGGCTGGTGTGCACCCAGTACTTTCTTGCACTGCCGACCGGTACGCCCACAGGACCAGGGGTAGGTGACGGTCCCCGTCTCGCTGGTGTCGTGAGGTGGCGATGGCAAGTTGTGTAGCGAGCGTCTGATTGAACTGCTCCACCAGTCCGTCACTCTGGGGGTGGAGGGGTGTCGTCCTGGTTTTCCTCACCCCCATGTGCTGGCACACCTCAGCAAACACCTGCGCCTCGACGTTCCACCCCTGGTCACTGTGTAGTTCCTCAGGCGCACCAAACCAACAGAACATCTCGCACACCAGCCGCTCATTGGTGGTAGCAGTGCTCTGGTCAGGGACTACATACGCTTCCAGCCATCCATCCATCCATCCATCGTCATCCGCTTATCCGGGGTCGGGTTGCGGAGGTAGCAGCTCGAGCAGGGGGCCCCAGACTTCCCTGGCCACATCAACCAGCTCTGACTGGGGGATCCCGAGGCGTTCCCAGGCCAGCGTGGAGATATAGTCCCTCCACCTGGTCCTGGGTCTGCCCCGGGGCCTTCTCCCAGCTGGACGTGCCTGGAACACCTCCCTAGGGAGGCGACCAGGTGGCATCCTTACCAGATGCCCGAACCACCTCAGCTGGCTCCTTTCAACGCAAAGGAGCAGCGGCTCTACTCTGAGTCCCTCACGAGTGACCACACTTCTCACCCTATCCCAAAGGGAGACGCTAGCCACCATAAAAACCTTAATTTAAAAACTGCATTTTGTGTTTACTTGTGTTGTCTTTGACTAATATTTAAATTTGTTTGATGATCTGAAACAAGTGTGACAAACATGCAAAAAAATAAGAAATCAGGAAGGGGGCAAACACTTTTTCACACCACTGTATATCTCTATACAGTCAGGTCCATAAATATTTGGACATTGACACAATTTTCATCATTTTGGCTCTGTACTTCACCACAATGGACTTGAAATGAAATAATCAAGATGTGCTTTAAGTGCAGACTTTCAGCTTTAATTTGAGGTGAACGGTGTAGGAATTACAACAAATTTTATATGTGCCCCCCCCCTTTTTTAAGGGACCAAAAGTAATTGGACAAACTAACATAATCACAAAATCAAATTGTCACTTTTAATACAGTACTTGGTTGCAAATCCTTTGCAGTCAATGTCAGCCTGTCTGGAACCCATAGACATCACCAGATGCTGGGTTTCGTCACTGGTGATGCTCTGCCAGGCCTCTGCTGCAACTCTCTTCAGTTCCTGTTTGTTCTTGGGGCATTTTCCCTTCAGTCTTTGCCTTTGTTTTCAGCAAGTGAAATGCGTGCTCAATTGGATTCAGGTCAGGTGATTGACTTGGCCATTGCAGAACATTCCACTTCTTTACCTTAAAATTCTCTTGGGTTGCTTTTGCAGTATGCTTCGGATCATTGTCCATCTGCACTGTGAAGCGCCGTTCAATGAGTTCTGAAGCATTTGGCTGAATATGAGCAGATAATATTGCCCGAAACACTTCAGAATTCATCCTGCTGCTTTTGTCAGCAGTCACATTATCAATTAATTCAAGGGAACCAGTTCCATTGGCAGCCATACATGCCCACGCCATAACACTATCACCATCATGCTTCACTGATGAAGTGGTATGCTTTGCATCATGAGCAGTTCCTTCCCTTCTTCATACTCTTCTCTTCCCATCATTCTGGTACAAGTTGATCTCCGTCTCATCTGTCCATAGGATGTTGTTCCAGAACTGTACAGGCTCTTATAGATGTTTTTTGGCAAACTGTAATCTGGTCCTCCTGTTTTTGAGGCTCACCAATGGTTTACATCTTGTGGTGAAGCTTCTGTATTCACTCTGGTGAAGTCTACTCTTGATTGTTGACTTTGACACAGATAGGCCTACCTCCTGGAGAGTGTTTTTGATCTGGCCAACTGTTGTGAATGGGTTTTTCTTCACCAGGGAAATAATTCTTCTGTCATCCACCACAGTTGTTTTCCGTGGTCTTCCGGGTCTTTCGGTGTTGCTGAGCTCACCAGTGCATTCTTTCTTTTTAAGAATGTACCAAACAGTTTGGCCACACCTAATGATTTTGCTATCTCTCTGATGGGTTTGTTTCAATTTTTCAGCCTAATGATGGCTTGCTTCACTGATAGTGACAGCTCTTTGGACTTGATATTGAGAGTTGACAGCAACAGATTCAATGCAAATACCACACTTGAAATGAAATCTAGAACTTTTATCTGCTGAAAGTCTGCACTGAAAGCACATCTTGATTGTTTCATTTCAAGTCCATTGTGGTGGTGTACAGAGCCAAAATGCCGAAAATTGTGTCAATGTCCAAATATATATGGCCCTGACTGCATATAGATATATATTATGTATATTCTTAAAGCAAGGCCAAGTAAACTGTGGGTTATATGCAACAAAAAATGTAAGATTTAAAACAATTTAAGCAAGGCGTGGATGTGCTGTCGGACACTTTGGAGATTCTTCAAAGAGAAAGGAGGCCCGTTAGCTAAGTGACATCTCTCCCCTTCCGCCAGTTATGAGCCGTTGATGCTGAGGAGGCCAGACTCTCGCCGCAGCACGACCCAGACTTGGCACTTCAGCTCGGGCATGCTGACCTGTGGCCTCCCCCGTCTCGTCGTGCAGGTGGGTGTCCTTCACCAAGACGACTCCAGTCATTGAGCTTGAATTTACAGAGTTGATGTAGCTTCACGCCACAGCAGGAAATTAGAAACTAAGTTTTTTCATATTACTTGTTAGACAAATTAATGCCAAGAAAACAACTGAGTTTCTTTAAATATTTTAAAAATAGAATGTTTGGTGGACTGTTTAGAATATCATTTCTATCAAGATTTATTTTTCTCTTGTTTTTAGAAATCTCATAAAAATCTCACCTCTTTGCCAAATAATGGTGGTTGATTCAAGTGTTATTCTCCAAAACAAATGCTGTATAAATGTGACATTCCCTTGCGAGACACTATTCCAGTTTTAAAATAATAACATTCCAGTTTTGGGGGAATTTCTCTTTGTCTACAGTGCATCCGGAAAGTATTCATATCGCTTCACTTTTTCCACATTTTGTTTTGTTACAGCCTTATTCCAAAATTGATTAAATTTTTTCTTTTCCTCAAAATTCTACACACAATACCCCAAAATGACAAAGTGAAAAAAGTTTTTTAGAATTTTTTGCAAATTTATTAAAAATAAAAGACGAAAATACCACATGTACATAAGTATTCACATCGTTTTCTATGACACTCAAAATTGAGCTCAGGTGCATCCTGTTTCCACTGATCATCCTTGAGATGTTTCCACAACTTCATTGGAGTCCTCCTGTGGTAAATTCAATTGATTGGACATGATTTGGAAAGGCACACATCTGTCTGTATTAGGTCCCACAGTTGACAGTGCATATCAGAGCAAAAGCCAAGCCATGAAGTCAAAGCAATTGTCTGTAGACCTCCGAGACAGGATTGTATCGAGGCATCTGGGGAAGGGTACAGAAAAATTTCTGCGGCATTGAAGGTCCCAACAAGCACAGTGGTCTCCATCATTCATAAATGGAAGAAGTTTGGAACCACCAGGACTCTTCCTAGAGCTGGCCGCCCGGCCAAACTGAGCAATCGGGGGAGAAGGGCCTTGGTCAGGGAGGTGACCAAGAACCTGATGGTCACTCTGACAGAGTTCCAGCGTTCCTCTGTGGAGATGGGAGAACCTTCCAGAAGGACAACCATCTCTGCAGCACTCCACCAATCAGGCCTTTATGGTAGAGTGGCCAGACGGAAGCCACTCCTCAGTAAAAGGCACAAGACAGCCTGCTTGGAGTTTGCCAAAAGGCACCTAAAGGACTCTCAGACCATGAGAAACAAAATTCTCTGGTCTGATGAAACCGAGATTGAACTCTTTGGCCTGAATGCCAAGCGTCATGTCTGGAGGAAACCATGCACCGCTCATCACCTGCAAGTACCATCCCTACAGTGAAGCATGGTGGTGGCAGCATCATGCTGTGGGGATGTTTTTCAGCGGTAGGAACCGGGAGACTAGTCAGGATGGAGGGAAAGATGAATGCAGCAACGTACAGAGAGATCCTTGATGAAAACCTGCTCCAGAGCGCTCTGGACCTCAGACCGGGATGAAAGTTCACCTTCCAACAGGACAACGACCCTAAGCCACAGCCAAGATAACAAAGGCGTGGCTTCGGGACAAGTCTTTGAATGTCCTCGAGTGGCCCGGCCAGAGCCCAGACTCGAACCCGATTGAACATCTCTGGAAAGACCTGGAAATAGCTGTGCACCGACGCTCCCCATCCAACCTGATGGAGCTTGAGAGGATCTGCAAAGAATGGGAGAAACTGCCCAAAAATAGGTGCCAAGCTTGTAGCATCATACTCAAGAAGACTTGAGGCTGAAATTGCTGCCAAAGGTGTTTCAACAAAGTATTGAGTAAAGGATGTGATTACTTATGTACAGGTTATATTTAATTTTTTTATTTTTAATAAATTTGCAAAAATTTCTAAACGTTTTTCACTGTGACATTATGGGGTATTGTGTGTAGAATATTGATTAAAAATTAATTTAATCCATTTTGGAATAAGGCTGTAATATAACAATGTGGAAAAAGTGAAGCGATATGAATACTTTCCAGATGCACTATAATTAAATGTTGTCCAAGGCTTGCATACAGTAAGGCAGTTTTATGAACTTTATAGACTGTTCTAAACAATGGTCATAATATCCACATAATAATTATTGTTATATAATTATTGTTTCTTGAATGTAAATATTTCAAGAAAGCACCAATAGTCACCCCCAAAAATGTCAAATAATCGATATTCGTCTAAAATATTGTGATTGTCAATATCGCCCAACCCTAGTACACACACACACACACACACACACACACACACCTGTCATTGGAGGTGCATGTACAAAAACCTGCACTGTTTGAGGCAGCACTGACGCAACACACAGGAAACGTGAATCTCACCACCGCTCTCCACCCCCACTCCTCCAGAAAAAAAAAAGAAAAAAAAAGAAGAAGAAATGGTAGCATCTACATTCTTGGTACCTGACTACACCCTATCTGGAGGGAGTGTGGGCTGACAAAATGCAGTAGATCTTAGCGAGTTGCACTCCTCCTCCTCTTGCCATTTCTCACTTAGTGCTTAGCCAAGCCCGCCTGGCACCAGCACACGCTAGTGGCACCAGCAGCTAGTAGCACCAGCACACGCTAGTAGCACCAGCACACGCTAGTAGCACCAGCACACGTTAGAAACACCGCTTAAAAATTAATACATCACACCATGAGTAACACCTAGCTGCGTGCGAGGCCGAACCCGATACACAGCTCATTAATAATTGACACTTCTCCCATGGTGATGTTGAAAGATCATCATCGATTAGATTAGGCTCCCTCTCTCCTCTCTCTCTGTTGTTTCATCCAATATTTCACACACCCACGACTCCATTACTTCCACAGATCAGACAGTGCCCTCAGTAGAGAACAATGTGATGGCAGTTTCCAAACTCCAGATCTGGGTGTGCCCTGCCGTCGCTGGGTCTTGTGCCCTCCTCGTATCCCCGTCGGGGGTTATCTAACCGGGCCGGGACGGCCAACAGAAGGGACAGACATACCGGATCGGACACTGTCCAGTTATACAACGGCCAGGACGGCTCCAAGCGAGCCCAGATGGACTGGAATGAGCCTCCCAGTGAAACCGTGAGTCAGCAGAAAATATCTGATCTCACGACAGGAAAGTCCAGAGGGAGAGAACGCTTACATTTTTTGGGAACGAGAGCTTGTTTACTAGGCCTATTTATAATCAAAAAGGGCTGCAAGTGTGGTGGTAATGTCAGAGAGTCTGCTCCAATTGAAACTAGTAAACACAGCACATTCTAACTGGTATCATTATATAAACATTACTATAAAATTAGGGCTGGGCGATAGAACACTACTGTATAATACCAATATCATAATGGTGCCTACGATTTTGGTTCTCGTATGGTTATATAGTTAAATGTTGACATGGACGCCAGCGGGCCCGGAGGGTGTGCTAGATGTTCAATATATGTTTTAATATTGTAATAACTAATATCCTCTAATTGGTAATGACTTTCTCAAATATTTCTTGTGTGTAAATATCTTATGAAAGCACCAATAGTCATCCCCAAAATCTCGTCAAATAATGTATTTGTCAAAAAAACACCATGATATCTGATTGTCTATATCGCCCTGCCCCATAACAAAAACATAATATTGGACAACTGACAACCGATATTAAATTACATTTAATTCACCATTTATACTAAAGAAGAACCAACTTCTGAGAGGCCTGAGAAAAAACCCTGCTGGTCTCCAAAAATACATAAAAAGACATTTTACACAATTTTGTGTATGGGATTATATTGCTGTGAAAACCTGGAGTAGAATTATTGTAAATTTTTGACTTGTGGACTTTTCCTGCTGGAACTGTTCACTCACTCGCACACTCTCACATTACTGATTCACTGACAATTTGAGTTTCAATATATTTCATTGTCGCACTTAAAGAGAGTTGGTTGTGTGATTTGTTTAACATGTGGGGAAATCAAATGGGATTATTTGAGACACATGGCAAGGATAAAAAGGTTTCATGAGATTTATTTGGGTATATTCTGATACATGCACCCTTTGTAGGGTTTTGACACGACTCTGACTATAAAATTGTCAGGCCTCGACCTGACTGGCACCCCAGCAACTTTTAAGTCAAACCTCTACACACTTTAAACTATTTTCTTGGTGT
>OMKR01103240.1:0-13593 GCA_900302355.1 Cyttopsis rosea | reverse complement strand
CAGTCTTTAACACCACTGCCCATTTACCTAGCAGTGATATACCGCCCTCCTGGTCCCTACTCGAGCTTCTTAGATGAATTCTCTGACTTAGTTTCTGACATAGTGATGCACGCATTTTAATTATGGGTAACTTTAATATTCATGTGAACTCCTCATCTGATCCCCTTAGCATGGCGTTTCAGACAATAATTGATACATTCAGCTTACGCAGCTAATACATGAACCGACCCATAATAATGGTAACACTATTGACCTTGTACTAACCCAGAGCATAAATACCTCTAATATAGTGGTTCTCCCGTATACCTCTGCTATGTTTGACCACTATTTCATGAAATTTGAAATCTTCATTCACTGCCAGCGCCCCGAGCAGGACCAAAGTTATAGCAGCCGCAACATTACTGCCCTAACTACTACTGCGCTTTCTGACCAACTGCCCACAGCTATTGCTTCCTTTCCATTTTACGAAGGTCCTATCGATAACCTCACAAACAAATTGAATGCGGCCCTCCATAATGCT
Organism: Cyttopsis rosea; assembly: GCA_900302355.1. Lineage (NCBI taxonomy): Eukaryota > Metazoa > Chordata > Actinopteri > Zeiformes > Parazenidae > Cyttopsis > Cyttopsis rosea. The sequence goes on along the minus strand of OMKR01103240.1, from coordinate 13,073 downwards.
TTAGACACAGTGGCACCACGTAATCCTGTAGGAAACTTGAGCGTAAATGGCGTGGGACTAAGCTTGAAGTGTTCCGTCTGGCATGGGGCAATAGTTTGCTGAACGACGAACGCTCTCTTTCGTTCGCTAAAACTAAGTATTTCTCCAGGTTAATCTGTCTTAATAAAAAAATTCCCAAAACTTTATTTCATACGATAGCTATGCTAACCCAACAACAGCCTATTCTTAACAGCTCCATCTTTACAGCTAATGACTTGGCACGAGGGCAGATGGTATAGATAACCTCTCACATCTTGATACAGTATCTCTTAGAACTATAGCGCAAATTGGTTGGTAAATGCAGAAAACAGACAACTTGCTTACTAGACCCACTCCCTGGAAAGCTTGTTAAAGAGCTATTTCCAATCTTAGGACCCTCTATTCTTAACATTATTAACTCTTCCCTCTCCTCTGGCACTGTGCCTACAGCTTTTAAGACAGCCATGATTAGACCCTTACTTAGAAAACCCAACCTCAACCCTGAGAGTCTCGGCCAGTGTCAAATCTCCCCTTCATCTCCAAAATTTGTGGAAAAATCGTAACACAACAGATTAATGTCCTCTAGCGATCTATTTGAATAATTTCAGTCTGGATTCAGAGCGCTCCACTCCACTGAGACAGCCCTTACAAAAATGGTTAATGGTCTTATATTAACAATGGGCACTGACAACTCATCAGTCGTACCATTACCATTACTCAACCTCAGTGCTGCTTTTGGTACTGTTGATCATAACCAACTGCTAGATCACCTTGACACGTCCATTGGCATTAGAGGTTTGGCACTTTCCTGGTTTAGATCTTATCTTTCAGAGAGGACATACCGTGTAATTCATGGCAATGTATCTTCTGAGTATTGTAAAGTTACTTGTGGTGTCCCGCAGGGATCGGTGCTTGGCTCTTTGTTGATTAGTATTTATATGTTGCCACTTGGAGATATCATACGCAAATATGGCAATAGCTTTCATTGTTATGCTGATGACACCCAACTATACATGCCCTTAGAACTTACTAACCCGCGCAACTGTCGTACTCTTGAGGCGTGTCTTGCTGAAATTAAACAGTGGATGTCTTGTAACTTCTTGCTTCTCAACTCCGAGAAAACTGAGATGCTGGTTATTGGTCCTGCCAGACACAGGCACCTGTTTATGGATACCACTCTGAACTTTGACAACTGTACTACTACCCAAAGTAACTCAGCAAAGAATTTAGGAGTTATATTTGACCTCACTCTCTCTTTTCAACTGCATATTAAGAACATTACCAGAACTGCATTTTTTCATCTTCACAATATTGCTATGATACGGCCCATGCTATCTATGAGTGATGCAGAGACCATAGTCCATGCTTTTATAACATCCAGCTTAGATTATTGTAATGTGTTGCTCTCTGGCCTTCCGATGTCTAGTATTAAAAGCCTCCAGTTTGTGCAAAATGCTGCGGCAAACATCTTGACTAGGACTGGAAAGTTTGACCATATTACCCCTATACTAGCCAATTTGCACTAGCTCCCGGTTTACCTCAGATGTGGCTTTAAAGTTTTGGTACTTACTTAAATATTACTTGGCCTAGCACCTTCCTATCTTACTGACTTAGTGGTACCATCTCGAGCCTTAAGCTCACAACATGCTGGTCTTTTACTGATTCCAAGAGTTATAAAGAAGTCCGCAGGGGTCTGAGCATTCTCACTCTGGAACGCCCTACCTGCGGAAATCAGAGATAAAGCTTGACAAAGCTTGACTCTTACTGTCAAGCTTTAACATTGCATAGTATATAAATGCATAGTATACAAATACAATAACCCATGATTTGTATGTTGTTTATGATATATGTTGTATGTATGCTGATTTGTATGATTCATATTATTAATGTTGCCTACTCGGCATCCATTGCAGCCTGGTCATCCTGGAAGGGGGATTGTATACCTTTCCCAAGGTTTCTTCTTTTTTTCCCCCAAAGGGTTTTTAGAGGAGCTTTTCCTGGTCCGGTTGGAGGTTTAGACTAAGAGGATGTCATTGATTTCTCTGTGAAACGTGGGTCTGTGAAACCCTTTGAGACTGTATTGTGATTAAAGGCTATATAAATAAAATTGACTTGACTTGACTAATAACCTTGCTCTACTGCTGTCCACTGTGATTGACTCTTCGGGTCGCGCTGTCAGCAGCCCGGCAGGAACTATGAACTGAATTGTGAGCAGGACGCACTTTTACTTTCTCTGTGTGGAAATCTCATGTTTTCACATCACAGATGTTGAAGAAAGGCAATAAAATGTGAGTCTTACAGGTAAAACATGAGACTCATAGGAGTTTAGTGTGGCGCTGAACTGAAAAAAAAAAAAAAAAGGAACAAATCGAATCTTCCTATTGAACAGCCAAATCCGATTCGACTGACAAAATTCTGAGTTGGGTACAGCCCTACTATATAACATACTAAGATCGGACGTTAATCCCCAAAGGATTACTGTAAATTAGCATTAACAATAAGTTAATAGAGCAAACGTTACCTCCTGCATGCCTGATCTGTCCTGTAGCTTAAACAGGTGCCTGTGCGCACTGGTGTGCATGTGAGTAAACACACCACCGCATGTGCAGCGTTCTGGTTCTGACTGTAACAGCAATATTAAAATATCACTAATAGGGCTGGGCGATTTGGCCTAAAAATAAAACCTACATTTTTTCAAAGTAATGGATAATTTTCGATTTGAACCTTGATCTTTTTCTATTTTTCTCTAAACAAACTAAAAAGATGAAGGCAAAATTTGAATAAATATGTGACCCACCACAAACTTTAGGGTCACATTTCAAAGTTTGACATTATTTTCACGATATGAAAGTGTAGAATCAGAGCTTCAAAACAAGGCGTCATGTGGGAATCAAGCAAATATTTTGGAAGCTATGGCTTATTAAAGATGAAGGTTTTGAAAACAGAAGCCACCTATCCCAGAATGCAAATGGATTTGGACGACCAACAAAGCCACATGGTCAATGTGTCAAATGGCCAACTGAGGGGGAGGTGATTGTCAAGTGTCAAACCTTTCCTGCTGAATAGGCCAATCTTTTCATTGGTCTTGTGTAGATAGAGAGGCTTGAACAATGACATTCTGAGTGTTTTATTTAAAGACAGTTACAGCTACAGTTCACTGCTACAAAAATTATGAAGTAAAAGGGTTTGGCTACAATGTAGTATACATTCACACATTGTGTGTGGAGGACACAAACAAAGGAATTATACTCTTTAATGTTAATGTCAGGGTTAATGTCAGGGTTCGTACACATTTTGACCAACGGCTTTCCACGACTTTTCCATGACTTTAATTCAAATTTCCATCACCAAACATTTTGTGAAGTCTGGGTGTATACTTTCAAAAGTGCCATGACTTAGAATAGTAGCTTTTATAATTAGTTAGAGTTCGAAATATAAAATTTGCATATAATTCCCCAAAATAAGATGCTTATTGTCGCAATAATATGCACACGATGCTCCCCTGCGCAACCGGATGACTCAAGGCTCACCGAGGTTTCACCCCAGCCCTCTAAACCCACACAAATCACACACACCGTTTATCGGCTCCTCTTTAGTAATAATTCTCTTCCAACCTCTTCCATCCAACAAACGTAAACGTACGAGCACGGTTATAGCCAGTGGAGCCAACTAGAAAGTTCCGTAATTGTCCAGAGAAAATTAATCCAACAGCAAAAACACACTCCAAATACCGCTGCCACCAATGTAGCATCCGAGGTGTTTGGGCTTCAGGAGAACTCTTATGAATGACAAGAACTCTAAAGAACAGCCTGCGTTCATTTACCGCGATAGAACGTAAAAGACAACCTTTAACATAGAGGATTCTGCAATAATGCCGCAAAGACGGCCCGTCAATATGCTGGCTTTGCCTTTTTACACAGAACCAAACAAAGATGGCATATTGCCGCTCTGGTGTGTGCGTTTAGACAACATGCCGCAAAGCCTGCTTTCCAGAATCAAGGGTGGCGTGGTCATGGCGCGTGACGTACACAACAGCGTCGACCAGAAAGACAGGTTGAAAATGATCACAATGATTTAATAACCTTATTATTATTATTTTAAATTATAAAGAATATTTAGAGCTGTGGATCCGTGTTGCCGGCGCGGAGGCGCATGGACTGACAGAGACCCAGTAGACAAAGTTCCTTCCTTCTCCGGAGTTTTATTTATATATTTTATTTATTATTAGGACAGGTTGAAAATGATCACTAATTTAATAACACTGGGTTTGGCTTCTTGTGGATTCCATACGGAACTCCGTAAAGGACATGTATAATGCCCCCCCCCAGTTCTAAATTTGAGCATTAAAAAATCGTATAAATAAACAAACAAACATTCCGGCTGTGCCTTGTACACAGACGGTGTTTTGGCTCCGTTTCACCTCTGTTACTACCTCCGCTGCCAGTACAGAGGTGGGTCAACTCTGCCCGCCCATTCCGTCTCCATACCTTTTATACAGAGCAGCGTTGTGGAATAAAGGCGCAATATAGGCTGTGTAAAAGGGGCTAGCGTCGCACTCTCTTCGACATCACTCCCAATGAATCCATACAATCCAAGCGCCTACATCAACAGAAGCGCGGCCATAATACTGGGAATATGCGCGCAACCAAAATCATGGCAGCAGCAATCGCTATTTTGAACATTACAAAATTTCTTTTAAAGGCATATAAATTATTTTTAACTTAGTGTAAATGAACGACATGAACATATTTATTAAACAAATGTCCATGACTTTTCCAAAACTTTTGGGATTTTATGTTTTTCCAGTATTTTTCCAGGTCTGGAAATGGCAATTTTCAGATTCCATGACTTTTCCAGGTTTTTCATGACCGTACGAACCCTGAAATGTAATAAATAATAATGTAATAAACATAGAGTTGAATATGTAAAATATATGAGAGTATATAAAATATGGCTGTTTTTGAAATAAATAGTTATACAGTATGTGCAGGAATGTGCAAAATATGACCATGGAATGTGCAAATGTTCACAGTACGAAGTATGTATAAGCTATGTGTAAGGGTAATAGTCCAGAAGTATGTCCGTTAATGTAACGCAGTGACAGAACTGGACAAAACCGCTGTTTGAAATGTTATCCAGGTCCAGGATAGCATCATCATCAGATTCAGAATCGCTGTGATCCTTGCTGTCGGATAGTTGACCATCGTCACGGAACATGTGGTCTAGTACGAGCTGTTTACTGTTGACTCAGTTGGATATATTGCACTGGTCAGATCAAGTTCCTCGTAATCCATAACAACACAGAGATTATATGTTTTCACAGAGAAGTGAAACATCTTGCTGCTGGTCTTCCATTTTGTCCCATTTGTTTACGGAAGTGACGTCACCTCTTCTTATTCGGCTGCTCAGAGGTGACGTCAGCGCAACTTATTTTTTACCACCAGAAAATAAGAATGAATCCTGATGTAGTCATTAAACAAGTAGATAAAATAAAATAAAATAATTAATTTTAAAATAATTACATTTAAAATAATGAAATAAGAAACTTAAATGAATAAAACAAAACGGTTATACATTCTCAAACATTACAAAAGGATTTCACATTCTGACTTGACATCACACGAAATATGGAAGGATTATCTTGATCTGCATGTTTGGATCAAAGAGAAGCGTAAGATCGCCGTTCGCGTTGTTGTTCCAGTGCAACAATGGGTGAGTGACTTTAAAATGCTTGTGGAGACCGAGTAGCCTCGACATTTAAATATTTACCTAATATTTAGAAATCAAACTCAGTTTTGAAAATAAATTGACACAATCTGCTATAATCAAATTTTTGACCTAGAAAGCAATTTGCGATGTTTTTCACATGTAACCAAAAGTACACTCCTGCGACATGTGCCAGGCTAGGACGTGGTCGGTCACATATTTTCTTTATTAACACAAAAATAAATTAGATTAACAAGTAGTCTAGGGCAGGCCTATGTGAACAAATAAGTTGTTCAAGAATAAAAAATAAATAAATAAAACAGCAACCAACACCTAATAGGCAATCCACGACTTCACATTAATTGTGTGAATAAATAGCAAGAAAACAGATACATTCAGGAATAAAGGAACGAGTGAAATGTAATATTTTAAATAATTGCTGTGCATCAATCAGGTTTTAAATATGAATTGAATGTATGTATGGTCTACTGATGCTGAAAAGTTGAATTATAAATTGGAGAAATTATCAACTTCCAGTAAAATGCACTCAAAAATCAAAAGGACTTTCATCTAGTTTACAAAATGTTTTTGATTGTATCTCAACGGAATGACGTGAGATGACAGAGGTATTTTCTAAAACAAAAAAAGAAATCTCGCTCACCAGTCGCTGTGATGTCATACTGATGAAAGAAAATGAAGTGATCAAAGTAGAGCAAGGGAAAAAAAGAACAGAGGATAAAAATGTCAAACTCGTTTGTATATACCCGCTTAAACTAAAGTGAGGGAGAGAGACTCAAACTCTGCCAAGATTCGGATGTATGAGGTCAACTTTGCCGTTTATGCCACACTTTATTTTTAACTTGCGTTTCCAGTTAAAATAATCCATTGACTAGATTGATACTGGGTTGAGTGGTAAATGTCTTTCTATTTTCTCAACCTGCAACTAAGTCTTTATTTGACGATAGGATTTTACTTATAAAGCACCTTTCTTAACAGACCGTCCAAGTCCTTGACAGAGGAGAATAAAACCAAACTGCGCAACAAAACACAATCTGAACATAAGACAACACGCTGACAACAATATAAAATGTAAAAGTGACCTCAAGGGACAGATGGCTCCGTAAGGTTTGGGCTAACGCAGTAAAAACATGGTCAGCGTGGGTTTTCAATTTGGTTCAAGGGACAGTTCGAGGGCCCTGATGGGAGGGTACATATGGAGTAGTGGTCGACCGATATGGGTTTTTCAGAGCAAGCAGGGCGGGAGATGGCCGATATATGACGCCGATATCATGGTTTTTTATTTTGCATCTGTTGAATTTTAATAATTAAATTAAATTAAACTTTTATAATAATAACATGAGACACAAATTACTGAACTTAAATGAACATGTATTTAACACTAATGTTATTGTCTGCATTGTCTCAGTTTGCTAAAGAGGTGACCTATTGTGACCTCTAGGATAATCACAGCCTCATGAAACTCTAGACCCAGACACCCAGACCATTCAGAAAATGTATGGGATGTTCAGGTGCTGCATGCAAAATGTATTTGATATGGATGTGATCGAATTAAAGGATGGACCCGGGCTATGTTGTTGTAATGTGTATATGTCGGGGAGAAGGGACAGATTGAGGGAGGCACCCAGTCAAGGCTAATTGCTAACCGCTAACCTAGTTAGCTTTACTGAATGCTAATGAGTAGATGTGGGAAAATCTTCTGATAAACTGGGAACTTGTATGGAATAGAAATGCACTTGAGGGAGAGAACTTGAATAATAATGGGAAGATGTGTATATGTGTAACAAACGCAATGGTACACTAACAGGCTAGCGCTTGCTAGCTAATGCTAACCCAGCCAGAGCAAGTAACACAACTTGCTAGTCGCTACCAAATGACAATGACAAAGACAATTCACTGAAAAAAACAACACTTCATATCCACAAGAAATGATATTAATAATTAATTATTAATCCACAGTCTGAGTTGCAACACCAGCTAACAGCAAGTCATTACACCGGCGGCAGCGAGGTCTAGCTAACAGCAAGTCATTACACTGGCGGCAGCGAGGTCTAGCTAACAGCAAGTCATTACACCGGCGGCAGCGAGGTCTAGCTAACAGCAAGTCATTTTTTTTTTTTATCGACCTTGTAAAGCGTAGGCACCGGCCGATGCAGATAATCTCAAAATGCCAGATATCTGCCTTAATCGGTCGACCACTAATATGGAGACAGAAGCTCTGTTCGGGACTTAAATGCAAATACTTTGAAGTCGTCGGTCATGAAGGCCTTGAACTGTATTGTAAACCAGTGTTTCCCAACCTTCTTCTTCCATGACAGACTTTTTACATTGAAATAATCAGATGCAAGACTTGCAAACAATTAGTTTGTAGCGAACAAATCTTTTAAACGACCGAGTCTGTCAAAAGAGTGGGCGAGCAGGTTCACTCACAAAGAGAAAATAGATTTGGCATAATTTGTATCGCATGTGACAGATTTACTCTTTGCATTCCACCAAAATAAATCATTTGGACGTTGTTGTGAGAAAACCGTTCACAACTCGGAGCCAAACGGACTGAATCAGACGAAAAAAGAGTTGGAAAATTGAACGAGTCTTTTTACTGAGTCACTCGCCAAGAACCGAATCTCAAAACACAGTCGAACCTTTCATCGCTATGAATAGTCCTCACTTTCAGAATGAAAGTGTGTTCTGCTGGAGCTGCTATTCTTTCTGGGACTGAAGAATTAGATGAATTGGTGCAGCCTTGCAATTTTGATCTTGCGACACAAGAGCTAATTTCCAATGTTCCATGTTTCAAACACTGCATGTTTCTCCATCCACCAACACCCCGGGCTATGGGGGTCAGGACATTGCACTACTTGACCATAATGCAGACTTAGACCACATTTAAATACATCACCATACTACAACAACCAAAATCCCAGACAATCTCTCGTCTCATATCGCGATATCGATATTATAACAACAAATCTATAACCCAATCTGACCTCGTACCCTTGCAAAAAGTGCTCTGCAGTTCATTTCGACTCAGATTCATGAAAGAATAACCTGTCGATGAACGTGGAAGCGTTTGCCGCACGTGTTAGTAACAAGTTTTTGAGAGATCTCTGTGAATTCATCGATTCGTCGGAGCCTGGCTGTGTGCAGCTACACCTCCAAGTAGACAAGGTCTTAATGCAGCTCAGGGGTATTAGCGAGTGAGCAGCAGCAGCATCTCTCTAATCTTTATCCCTCTGGCCACGCCGATAGAGCTGCGCTTGGCATTTACAGCCACTCTCACACCACTGTTTACTACCCGCCATCTGGTGTCATTATTCCGCAAGAAATGGAGCCGGCAACAGTCATTTTCCAGACAGGTGACGACAATTCAAGCCAGGTGATGACCGCCAACAGTCGCTATCGATCCATATCGATCAGGCTGTGGCGACCCGGCATGTGAACTTTTTCCAAACAATATAGATCGAAATGTTCCCATTAGGGTGCGATGTGGAACGAAGGGAAAGACATAATTAACGTCGAAATCCATAAGATCTTGTGCGTTACACAATAATTGATTAGGTTGATGGGGATATTATGTCATCCCCGCTCTTCTTTTTTTTTTTGCATTATTGCCAGGAAAGGCGGACCCCGCCACCAACCGTGGAAACAAGCATAGGCATGAATAACGCAAATCGCAAATACATTGATTGACAGATTATTTTAAAAAGTGCCAACAAAAAAGTAGTTTTTTTTTTTGACAAAATAATCTAACGGATCAACGGGTCAAATAAACCACTTCGCGAGAACGAAAATAAAGTTGTGGAAAATTAAATTTAAAAGAAAGTAAATAAAACCTGAAGATATGACGGTCAATGCACTATGTCTCCATAATGTTGTGATAGTACCGCGTTAGAATACAGCACCGTCTCCACAGTGACATTTCTAACCCGTCCTTCCATCTGTAAATCCAACGGATTCCCGGTAAACGCCGCTCACCGTAGCAGGTGGCCGCTCGGCCGGCGACCTCGCTTCGAACGGCGGCGGCCGACTCCGCGGTGTAGCGGTGGGACGGCATGGCGCCGCGCGGGGACGGATGGAGTGACAGCGGAAGACAAGTTACTACTAGTGGCGGTCAGCCGCTGATCTCGCTTCCATCCTCCTCCTCCTCCTCCTCCTCCTCCTCCTCTACACTTTTTTTTGTTATTCCACACGTGCTGGTGACGTCGAGCCAGGGAGACGAGGAGGAGGAGGAGGAGGGCAGTGTGGAATATAAAGAACAATAACGTGGCATACCACAAAACACGTGGAATAGAAAACTAGAGAAAAAGGAATGTGGAATGAAAAGAAAATGAATAGTGTGGAATAAAAAAAAAAGAATATTGTGGAATAAAAAAGAATAGTGTGGAAAAAAAGAATAGAGTGGAATAAAAAAAAGAATAGTGTGGAATAAATAAATGAATAGAGTGGAATAAAAAAAAGAATATTGCGGAAAAAAAGAATAGTGTGGAATAGAAAAAGAATAGAGTGGAATAAAAAAAGAATATTGTGGAGAAAAAAAATATTGTGGAAAAAGAATATATTGTGGGAAAAAAAATCATAGATTAAATAAAAAAAGAATAGTATGGAATAAAAAAAAGAATATTGTGGGGGAAAAAAAGAATAGTGTGGAATTAAAAAGGGGAATAGTGTGGAATAAAAAATCATAGATGGAATAAAAAAAGAATAGTGTGGAATAAAAAAAGAATATTGTGGAAAATAAAAGAATAGTGTGGAATAAAAACAGAAGAGTGTGCAAAGAAAATAATAGAGTGGAATAAAAAGATAATAGTGTGGAATACAAAATGAATCGTGTGGAATAAAAATAATAATATTGTGGAATAAAAAAAGAATTGTGTGGAAAAAAAGAATTGTGTGGAATAAACAAAAGAATATTGTGGAAAAAAGAATAGTGTGGAATTTAAAAAAAGTATATTGTGGAAAAAAAAGAATAGTGTGGAATAAAAAAAATTTTATTGTGGAAAAAAAAAAGAATTGTGTGGAATAAAAAAAGAATATTGTGGAAAAAAGAATAGTGTGGAATAAAAAAAAAGTATATTGTGGAAAAAAAAGAATAGTGTGGAATAAAATGTCTTTTAGACCCATGCGAACACAGGGAGAACGTGCAAACTCCACACAGAAAGGCCCCTGATCAGGCGATAACGCACCGGAGCACAGTGCCAACAGTGCCCCAGGCGGGAATCGAACCCAGGACCTTCTTGCTGTGAGGCAACAGTGTTAACCACTGAGCCACCGTGCCGCCGCGCTGCTCCTAGTGGAGCAGCGCCTCCTGCAGGGCAAGCGGCAACAGCACACCTCCATGAAGTGTTCAGTAGCCTAATTTGATTAATTCGTTGTTTCCTCTTGTTTTATATTAAATTATGAATCTATAATGCAGTGCCTTTTAACTAGTGATCCTCGACTTCCTTATGCACTCTCTTAATATGCACATTTGATATATATCACTATTTCTATTATTTTTATTATTTCTATTATTATTATTATAATTATAATAATAATAATAATTATTATTATTATAATTATTATCATCATCATCAGCAGCTTACTTTTCTTCTTTTTTTCATTATATTTATTTTATACTTTCCTTAAAACATGTTTCTGTATAGTGCTGGTTTAATACATTACAACAATACATTTTTTGATTGTGTGATGGTGACAATCTGATGAAATGAGTATTAATGAGAATATTTTACAGATGTAATTGTTTCCACTGTGGCATCTAAATTGTATTTAAGTATTTTGTGATTAAATATGTGTGAAATGCTGGTGCCAGAAATGTCTTTTGTTATCAATAATTGCATTTGGATATCAGGAATAGGTTAGGTAAATAGGTTAATAAGGTTTACATTTTCGATACTAACAACATTTGCATGGAGGGTTATTAGTATTACTTACATTTTGTATTTTGAAATCAGGAATCAGAATTTTAATTTGTGAAGAGTGAACTTCGGATGCAAACAATTCAAATGTGAAATTTTAATGTGTTCAAATGTAAACTCCCATCAGAGGGAATGACAGAGTAGCTGTAATTTCCTTTCTCATGGATGGAATTTCAACCGATTGTTTCTTTTTTACAGGGGTTCTCATCTAGTAAATATTACATTTCTCACACTAAATTTAAATTTCTCTCTCATAGTTTCCTGATCTAAATGATCAGATGTAAATTGTTGTTGTCTTATACCAAGGTCGTCCGCCAGGGGGCAACAGCAGCATAGCTAACGGAATAAGAATATTGAAAATAAATCATTACCCAGCCGTTTCAAGAGAAAGACTTTTTATTTATTTTCATATCATGAGGCTCATTTAAGGCTCACAGGAAAAGCATTTTATTTCCATTAACAGTTTTATTTTCAAAATTAACTGGACATCATCCCTTTGAGAGGCATCGTATTCATTTTTGTCATTTTTGTCTTCTGAGATTGTCTTATTAATACATCTCATTTAGAGAAAAGGTTTACATGGCATTCTGAATGCATGAACAGCGTGTGCTTTACCATAACCTACTTTTTTGGGGGTTAAAATCACATAACCCTAAAATTGAGATAATTATCTCATTATCATTTACACATTGTCATTATTCACATTTACTCTGCCAAAAAAGACCCAGGTGCATGGCGAAATTGGTTTCACCCTGGACCCAACGGAACCATAACACATTAACCCATGGTTCTCTCAACATTATTTCAGTTTAAATGCTTTTATAAAATTAATATTGGACATACATTTATTGATAAGAAAGAAAAAATGGCCAAAGAGTACACACATTACAGGCAACTAGCCTTGAGCTGGACTCGCCACCGTAAGTCTTGAAATGGATGTGGACCCGATATAAGCTTCTGCCTCGGCCTTGGGTGTTCACACCGGCGCGAGGCGTTGGAAAAGGGACGAAGGATAAAACATTGGAGCGACACCTTTACAAGCCTCTTGTGCTTGGGCAAGGCCTTGCGTGGCTAAGTGAGGAAAATCCACATAGTAGGAGCCCACCAAGCGAAGGGGTTTGACTGTTCCTGAGTAAATAAACGTTGCATTAGGTCTACATATCGGCGTCTTTATACTTCCTTTGATTCTATTCTAGTAGTAGTTTAATAGTAGTATAATAGTTTTATTATATCACTTGTCTATATAATTACTAATTTCATGGATCTATCATTATTTTAAAAAAAAAGTTAATACATTTTTTTCTTTATGTTATTGTTATAAGTTGTTGTACTCGTCTGATGTCTTTTTTCCAACCAAAAACCAAAATAAAAATACCTTGTGTAAAAGCTCTATATCACACCTTTAAAAAATGTGAA
>OMKR01103234.1:0-13764 GCA_900302355.1 Cyttopsis rosea | reverse complement strand
CATATTTAAATATTATTATTATTATTCTTATTATATCTTTTATATATCCTTGGTATACTTTGTGCAAATACCTTAAACACAAAGGCAAAAAGTATAAAAAACATAATCCGGGTGGTGAACATGTAAAGAAGGTATTGAGACCTATTCTCTGCCCGTCTGGAGTAGGAAGTAAATGTTGTCCTCGCCAAAACAATGGACCTTGCTCGGATGCGCGGTTGAAGAAGGGGACAAGGATCGTTCGTGCCTGGAAACCACGGAAATATTATAAACCATAAATGCCAAAACGCTAAGTGAAACCAGAGTTATCAGAAAGAGAGAAGAGGGACGGTTGACAACAAAGCATCTTTTACATGGGGTTTTTGTGGAGAGGAAAGAGAAAAACAATAACTGAATGACTGCTTTGTTCGCATTACATTCTTCCCCCCTGGGAATATGACAGTCAAACAAAAGGCTCGATATGCGTGTGTTTGTGTGTTTGTGTGTGTGTGTGTGTGTGTGTGTGTGTGTGTGTGTGTGTGTGTGTGTACACATACCTGGGTGCTGGTGACCATTCATCTGTGTGTGTTGAGATGTGTGTGCAGCGGTGTTGGCTGCTTCACAGTGTGAGGTGCACTTGGCTTCCCAGACTCGTGTTTCCACGGAAATCACTTGTGCTGGTAGCAAAACGATGTCCTCCATGAATAGTCAAGAATTTCAGAATTCCACTAATCGGACAGAAACTTTCCAAAATCACGTACCATGAGGCACATGCTAGATATGTCATCCTACATACGTCCGCCGAGTACTTTTCACATACTTTCTGATTCATACTCAAACAAAACTAAACTAAAAACACTCATACTAACTTGGTGTATGAAAAATAATCTTAGTATACGATTGGTCTCTGTATCTGTTGCGCCAGTGCCTGCAGTGCCATGCACTTCCCATAATTCACCAGCAGTTATTTCTGTTTAACATTGTAGATCTTCACTTTGTCCCTCAATTCTGACCAGGAAAGGTGTGTAATGATGTGATAGATTTTAATTCAGATGGTTAATTTAAAAAGAATGTTGAGAGGCGATATGATGCTGTGATGAAATATTTCATGTAGTTCTGCTTGATATCCCAGTTTCCTTGCCCATAAACCATGGAATGCAGTTTGTTGTGTGTATCTTTAAATGTAAATATATAAATCTTTTTACACAGAGATTTATATATATATATATAATATATACGTATATCACTATTGTGTAAAATACACTTCAATTTTGGAATAGATAAATTCTTGCATGCCGCCTTTGCGTGTATTTCACCAAAAACATTTTAAACATGGACATTGTCATTATTCCAAAAATGTGAGAAATCTAGAAATCTGTCTCTCTCATTAGGATCCTCATTTTCTCAACATCTTCACACTCCAAAGCACCACTGCTGTTTTATCATTGTACAGTTAAACACCTAAATGTCTTTTTACACAGTTATCACAATCACAACAAAATATCGAGTCAAGTTAAAAGTGGAGAAGGACGTGAGAATTTGACCGCCATCCAGCACACCAAGTATAGACTACCTTATGTATCTATATCAGTGGTGTGAGGAACTGGCCCTGCTGCTCAGCGTGGAAGCAATGCAAAGGAGCTTCTAATTGATTTGAGCGTGGGAGTCAACTGGCTATCAGTGGTGTCGTAGTACATGAGATGCTCAAAAGGTTCAAATACAGTATTTAGGAACCTTCATAGCACTCGCAGTGTTGAGGATTGTACCAATTACATTGAACAGGAATGGAAAATGATGAAATGACGGCAGCTCGGTCAACGTTGCTCTTTTGGGCCCCATCTCAGTAACACTCCCAACAGTAAGTTTGTTACTAGCATGACAGGACTTCTATATATCTGAATGTGGAGTCATCTAAATCTTAGGTTCCCTCCCTGATACAAATCACCTTTTATCTTACAGATTTCAAGCACCAATGAAATGCGAGCAACACAGCGCTGGCTGTTGTTCCAAAGAACAACTTTCACCTTTCAACGACACTTCTACACTCTGGCCGTCTCGCTCTCCATGAAAGAATCACATTATGGCATCCATTAGTATTCCTTTAGTATTTCAGATGTTCTCATTCAAAACTGAGTGAGAGCTCAGTCTCCTCTCTAATAATATTATCTCTGGCTGAAATGTCCCCAAAAAATCACACCAAAAGCATAATGACGTTTTTCGCCCTGTAGTGGTACTCGGGAGTGGGTGGTTGTCTGAGGCCAAGAAGAACCAGAACTCTGAACCATCTCTACCGTACCTCATATATATGTGAGACCTGGTCCAAGAGCAAGGCACAGGAGATAATGGCTGACCTCACCCATAACTGTATAAGCTGTAGCCAGCTGTTTGCTAGCATTCTGGCAGGGTAACCACACACGCTACCCCACAACCTGCTCCTCTTTTAGTATTTATTTATTTATTTATTATGCATCTTGGATGCATGGCGTGTTGTGTATGTCAGCTGTACAAACAGAACGATCATCCATCTGTATGGATAGAATGGGGAAAGTGCTGTTTGTACTCAACTGGCACATAATCGGGTTTTACGTGTGAGAGGTCCGTGGGAAAGCTGCTGTGACTAAAAGCAATTTGGGATCTACTGGTTCAGAGATGCAAGAGGTATTTTTTTCTCTGCCAAAACATCCTGCGTTCAATCCCAGATGTGGGCCTACGAGTAGGCATCTTAGGACAAGACATCGATCCCCTCCCTGCTCCTTTGGTGCACCTGCAATTTGCTGATACTGTACGTCACAGGAAGTTAATGCTTGCTAGTTTGACACTCCTCCAACCTCCTCTTTCCCAAAGATGCACAAATTTCACATTTGTGTAATTACCAGACAGCCTCAATTGACACCAACGAAGATGCTGATGGAAGCTTCATTCCAGGCTGTTGGCTGAACTCTAATCTGGTCCAATTTAAGGAACTTCCTGTGGTGAAGCGTCACATTTCTCTCGCTCTTTTGCTCTTGAATTTGAGATCCTAAGCCTTTTTCCACCATTAATTAAGCAACAGTGACTTGTCTCTTCTTCGGCCAAGGGAGCTGAGATGAGAGTCCCTCCCAGACTGAGAGGCGGACCCAGGAGGGAGGAGAGGACGGAGTCTGTCCATAGAGAGCGGGCTGGCCCTCACAAAGTAGCTCAGAATAGTACTGTTGATAGCAGACCCATTTTCCACTAGTGTGTCTTAAGGAATAGAGATGTGTTTAATGGTTCCATGACTCTTCTCTGTGCACTTACCCCGGATTCCCCTGCTTGTCACAGATGTTAAGGACAGAACAGCAACTCCTTGTAATGACTCTACTCTGCTTTTTCAAGGCCTTATTTTCATTCTCTTGTCATTTGTTGTGATGATATATAAGTATGTAGTCCTTGAGTCGTGTTAAACGTGAGTGAATCACAGAAAATGAGTGAAACTAAAGCTGCCGTCTGGGCTGAAGTCCATGAAGCTTGAGTCTGAACTTTCTTCTTGTAACTTTTGTGTCGGAAAATGGTGACAGACTTGGTATGAAATGTCCTCTAGTCTTGTACTGTTCAGTTAAAATGATGTATCTGATTGGTAATCTGTATCTGCTGTTTATGCTTCAGAATCAGTACTGGTAGTGAACTAGTGGTATCACACACACCTACACTCATGCTGCTTTGTGCTCTCCCTCTGTGTCACTGCATGTCGAATTACGCCGGTGTCCGGTGTGATTATCCGTCTAAGAATAGCTTCCTTTAAGGCCATTGACATGCTATAGCGGCCATGGCTGTGCTACATATTGCTGCTAGATAACCCCGCTAACCGTGCATGGTGATTACATTAACAGGCAGCGAGGGACACACACACACACACACACACACACACACTTGTTTATCTGTAAAGTTTATCTGATTCTAGTTAGTTCACACACAAACAGTAATAGTGGAGTGTGGCCTTTCTAGCGGCTTATCGATTACGTAATGTGTTCTCTTGCGTGCGGTATCTCTCTCTTTTGCTCTTTTTCCCTCGTTCTGTCTGTCTCTCGCTCTGTCTCCCCTTCTTTCTGTCTCTGTCTTTCTCTCCCCCTCTCATGGCTTTTCCCACCAGAAGCCTGAAGCGGCAATATTATCAGATATATTGTGCACATACAGTGTATATATTTAGATAATATGAATCTACATTGTATAAATCATATGATAACATTATTGTATATGGTGAGATAATATTGACCTATATGTTGTTGGATAATATTGTATATAGTGTGTGTATATATAGTGTTGATATTTAGTAGATCACATCTTGATCAATAATTTCTCCCAGTATGAATGTTAGGGAGTTTGGTTTAAAGACCTGATGTTTGGTCTGCTGTAGATGGAGTTGTAACGATGATCAAACCACAGTTGAATTCTCCAACATAGAATTTGGAATATTTTAAGCATAAATATTATGCAGCGTATAACCTGTATCGTATAGACGCCGTCTGTCGATGCAGACAACCATAACAAATCTGGAACGACACGACGGTATAAGACGAAGCGTGCACTGGAGTTCAGCACGCAGGGTCAACACGTGGTATCCTAGCAACCTCCCCGTCCTCACCCAGCGGTGTATGTAACTAAAATTCCTTTTCTGATTATACCAGCCAGTCCTTCCTCTGCCACACACACACACACACATTAAGAGTAGAGCAGAGCGCTGATTGAGGACCCTCTGAAGCTCATTGTCTTGGGATTTCAGTTTGAAATCAACTGATCTCCACTTGATTTGGAATAAAGAGTCTGAATACGGAGCAGATGGACAGGAGAGCACCCCATGTCCTGAGAAACACCAGGGCACTCTCTCTCTCTTGCTTTCTTTCATTCTTTTCCTTTTGACTTTCGCTCTTTCTCTTTCTTCCTGATATTCACGCTGTATTTCTTTCCTTCCTTACTTTCATTCTCTATTTCTCTCTTTGTTTTTGACTTCATTCCTCCCTTTCTTTTTCTCTCCATCTTTCTCTTTCCTTCACTTACTCTCTGCCTCTTTCACTATCTGCCCTGTGTTAATCCCGGTTACAGTTCTCTCATTTTAATCCCTCCTTCTTTTTAAAAAGGCTTATTGAAAGCGATCTGCTGCCGCTGAGCTGAACAGACTGAGGCAGATTAATCTGCTTTTAAAACAAAATCTACTGTGGCCATCAAATGTACAAGGATCACACACAGTGAACTTCTATTATTACGCTTAATTTGTTCTCATTTCCTGAAATTTGTATTAATAAATAACATGTGAGACAGAACCAAAATGTTAGTGTTGAGGGGGGGAAAAAATTGGATGGTTTCCTCTTTGACAAAAAACATTTTCTGCATCAGGAAAATGTATTTAGAAAATGATGTTTATTGGACAAATTTAATCTAAATGTTTTCTACATTCATCCCTTTCGATTTACTCTTTCCTTCTTTACACCCTCTCTTTCCGACTTCTGCTCTCTTTCTTTCTGACTTTTGTTCTCTGTATTTCTCTTCCTTCCTTTCTAACTTCCATATTTCTTTTCTCCCTTTTCACATTATTTTCTTTCTGACTTTTGTTCTTTCTTTCATTTAAACTTTTTTTTTCTTTGCCTTTGGACTTTTGTTCTCCTTCTTTTTGACTTTTTTCCTCTCTCACTTTCTCTCTCTTCCTCTCTCTATGTTGCTTGACTTCATGTTTCTGATGTCCACGGGAAGTGATGTGATATATTTCAACATTTAACTTTTACAATTAGACTTATTTTCTCCTCGTGTGTGTCTGTGTGTGTCTGTGTGTGTGTGTGTGTGTGTGTGTGTGTGTGTGTGTGTGTGTGGTGTGTGTCCAGACGTGCCGGCAGCGGAGCAGCCGGAGCTGTTCCTGAAGAAGCTGCAGCAGTGCTGCACGGTGTTCGACTTCATGGACACTCTGTCCGACCTCAAGATGAAGGAGTACAAGCGCTCCACGCTCAACGAGCTGGTGGACTACGTCACCGTCAGCAGGGGCTACCTGACGGAGCAGGCCTACCCTGAGGTGGTCAAAATGGTGAGGAGCACACACCATACACACACACTCTCACTTAAGACGCTTTCACAAATGCAGTTGAACTCAGAAATGTTCCAGAGGTTTTCTGTGTTTGCGTAACGAGGAGCACACAGCCCGACACTAACTGGGCAACTGTTAGTCTGTCTGGCAATTGTCTGTCCCTGGAGGACAAAGTTAATTTCTTCCACTAAAAGTCAGACGCCACTGAAACAACAATATTTTCTCACACCACTTATAACTTGTGCTTTTTTTGTGCCTATTCACTTTGAAAAAAGAATTGATGTACAAAAGAGCGTCATCACCAGATAGACTGATTTCCATATAGCCAATCAGATTAAATCAAATTAGGAAGCCTCGCCCACCGGCTGAGCTGAGCTTGCTTCTCACCAACCGTGTTTCGTGTGTTTGTGCACAACATGACCGTCGTTTGCTCCGCCCCGTGTCCCAGGTGTCTTACAACATATTCCGGACCCTTCCGCCCAGCGACAGCAACGAGTTTGACCCAGAGGAAGACGAACCCACGCTGGAAGCCTCTTGGCCACACCTACAGGTAAACATCACCATCACATCACAGCATGCACCAACACTACCTTTCCTTTTCTGGTTCCTCCACTTTTGTTCGTAGTATTGGTCGACCTCGAGTAACGATCAGATCCATTACTTTTACTGTACAATTTAGATTTTGACAGTTTGGAGTCATTAGAACATAATGACTGACATATAAAACCATCTTTCTCCATTCAAGACATCTAACATTATTTTAACATTTTTGGTGATATTCTCGGATTCTACAGTATACCCAGTTGTATCCTGCTTTCTGAAAAATACCTGATACCAGTATTGGCATGATTACATCACTGGTGTTTGTATATCCATCCGTCTTAATGTGGGTGTGTTTGTGTACGCAGGCACCCATGTAGGTTCAATTGAAGATGGGACTGCGTGCGTGCGTGTGTGTGTGCATGTGCGTCCTCCCCCTTCTCGTAGTGTCTTGATGTTGTGGAAATCTGTAGGAGCCAGTGTTTACTCTACACTCTGGTATCCTGATCCCTGTGGGTTCAACGTCGGGGCGGAATAATCGTATATTTTTCTCATCGTCAGTTCAACCTACGAAAAACCGACAGTGCATTTCTCCTACTCGCAATATTCTGACACTCTTCTTCCTCATTTAGCCAATTGTTGAAGTTAGAATCATTAAATACTGCCTGCAAAGACATCATTTAATTAACGGTAATATATTAATAGTAATACGTTATTATGAAAGACACTTGCAAAACAGTTATTACAAAATGATCTTTGAAAAACAGTAAATCGTTCATTTTGATCTGGACTTTTCTCAGGATTTTGGCACCATACATTTATATGTACGCATTTGATATTGACCATAGCGACAGTACGGCTCTGTCGATTGTTTTCAGTTTTTTGGGGATTTTCTTTGGGACAATGGGATTCTATGAATTCCAAGGTACAAGCTGTATAGATGCTATATAGGTGTTGGCTATTTGGACTTTGAACTTTTCATAGGTTATGTTAACATTTAGAAAAAGATTAAAAAAAATACGCTGGCCTTATCCCTAAATGCAGGGGTTCTACAGCTGTGGGCTGGGACCTGTTATAGAGTGGGTCCGCATGTTGTGTTTGGATCCAGTGTTAGCAACAAAAAGTTGTTTTGTGGGGGTTAAATTGGTATGTTGCAGTGGCCACTATAATTTGTATGGGTATTTTAGGTCTTTAGATTTTGTCAGTAGTTAAGTTATACAGCTTAATGTTTATGTACCATATTCACCTTCCATACCATGGCTAATGGACATTTTCACTCAATAGACCATTGCCTGCTAGGAAGATGGAGTTTGAAGGGGTTTTGTGTTTAACAACTGGGTCTAGATTTTAAAATGGGTATTTTGAGTCTGGGACTAGTTGTATTTAGATCTGGGTGTTTTCTAGTTGTTTTGGGGCCTACATATTTTTGGGTCAGGGTGTTGGTCTTGTGGGATCAGGGTGTCTTCAGCTCTGGGTGTTGTGAAGGGGTCTGGTTTTAGTCGTATCTGGGAGTCTGGGTTTTTTTGGGGGTTTGAGTTCAAGCCCTGCCTTGGGCTGCCCTGTGTCTCACACCCCCTCCTTCTCTGTGTGCCACCCGCTGCACGGCCCCCCAGGCCTCCTTTAGAAATGAGATGCAAATCTCAAGGAGAAGCTTCCTGGTAAAACCTCTTTATTTTTTTTATACCCCCTTTTACTTTCATTTCCCCTCAAACTCCAACTTTATTATCTTTTCATTTTTCCACAACAAAAAAACAATCTTCCAAAAGCTCCCGCTTTTCCAAATGACACCCCCTGTGTGTTATCCCCTGACATACAGTGCATCGAGCCCCCAGCTTCCTATAAAGGTGATCTCATTCAATGCTGTGTGTCCATCATCGTGGTAACCTTTGACCCGTGAACCCCTGACCCCTCACACCCTCATACTGGTCCGGCCCCAGTGCAACATGGGATAGTTTGAGGGCTCTTGAAGGAACACACTTACTGTTTCTTTGATCAACATACCGCTGGCAACGGGAAGATTGATGCCAGTTTGTTTTCCCGTGTTGATTTAGTTTGTTTCAGGGACAGCACATTAGCACTAGGCTAGGTCAGCTTCATTACCTGTGGTGCTAAGAAGCACCGCGGCATGTTACTTATTGAGCATATTGATTACATATCGATCACACAGAAAGGACAAACTGCTGTTAATCTCTGTGTTGCTCGATGGTGAGTTGAACAAAAAACTTCTCTGTAAATAACTCAACAAAGTCTTGAAGTCGTCCATCGTCTGTCTGCCTTGACCTGCTGACCTGTTCACCACTTTCTTCTCATCTCTGTATATATGTCTGTATGTCCATCTTTCCTTCTCCCCCACCCCCCCATCTCTCTAGCTGGTATATGAGTTCTTCATCCGGTTCTTGGAGAGTCAGGAGTTCCAGCCCAGCATTGCCAAAAAGTACATTGACCAGAAGTTTGTCCTACAGGTGAGTCTAGTTCGAACATGTCGTTCTGGTCGGAGCTCATATATACTGTGTGTTGTATAGCAGATAGAAACATAAAAATTGGGGGTGGACACATACCACAACAGACAGTGTTTAAAAGTATATATCACCTATATTGGCCTGTAGAGCCCTTTCTGCTCATTACTTTACTGAAAAGTTTAGACTTTTGGGAGCATCGCTAGTTCGGGGATTTGTATCCAATGGAATATCTCCACTTGGGGCATGTAGCATGACAAGACAGGAACACTAGGTTGTCCAGTATTGGTTTTTCTTGGATCTATACTTCTGAAAATATTTTCAATATTAACAGGACAGGAACCCTTTTTATACCACTTACTGTATTTATTTATGTATTTTTGTGTGAATCTGACCTTGTAAATTTTTTTAAATGGCGAAAAAATGTAACTTCTCCGGCCGTTGCTCTCTTTCCATCTCTCTCTATCCATCTGTCTGTCTGTCTCTCTCTCTCTCCGTCCAGCTCTTGGAGTTGTTCGACAGTGAGGACCCCAGGGAGAGAGACTACCTAAAGACAGTCTTACACAGAATCTACGGAAAATTCCTGGGGCTGAGGGCTTTTATACGAAAACAGATCAATAATATTTTTCTACGGTGAGAGACACGTGGCTCTATAAACGCACACACACACACTGTTTGGCTGCATTTGGCTAACCTCCTCTCTCTGTGTTGCAGTTTTGTTTATGAGACAGAGCACTTCAACGGGGTGGCCGAGTTGCTGGAGATCTTGGGAAGGTATGTGAAAGCTCCTCCGACCTTTGACCCCCGGTTAACATCAACCTCACATTTACATTCTGGTGGCGGTTCGAACCAGGCGCTGTTGTCCAGAGATACCACAAAGAGCACGGTAGAAGAAGAATCTGCCGTTCCCAGACGACGGATAGAACACTGTCTAGCTAGTCTTCCATTACTCAGCAATTTCTGCTCATCTGTGTTCTCAACGAGGGCCTTCACTCAAAATCACGTTTTGCTGAATAACAATCGATGGTTGTTAATTATCAGCTTGTAGTGATATTATCAAATGAAACTGCTAAAATGTGTGAAATCTAAAATCACCACCTCAAGTGATCAAGTAAAAAACTGTTCATGTGTCAGAAGAAGGAAAAGTTTGGAGAAAATAAAAGACAAGTCCTGACGCCACGTTTTTATTCAAGTTGAGATATTTTTAAACGATAAACTCAAATTACTCTGCCCAGATTTAGAATTTTAGCTCCTGCTCCTGGTAAGGAAGTAGAGTGCCACAGGGGGCGCTGTGCTGCCTTTAAAGGGAAAACGGTGGAGTTGCATCCCATAATTCGTCGCCATGTCAACGCGTGCCCTGTGCTACTGATGTGTTGTGATGTTTCACTTCTGCTTTGATGTTTTTATATAATTCATGGGATACCCCTCTCTCTCCTTTTCCAGTCTTTCTATGACACATTTCATTTAAATGTAATAATCATTATTGTAACAACAGTGTGCAAATATTGATAAACAGCTCTCTTGCTCTCTCTCTCCCCCTCTCTCTCTCCATCTTCCAGTATAATCAATGGGTTTGCTCTGCCGCTGAAGGCAGAACATAAACAGTTTCTGGTCAAAGTGCTGATTCCTCTTCACACTGTCCGGAGTCTGTCCCTATTCCACGCACAGGTGTGTGTGTGTGTGTGTGTGCGTGTGCGTGTGTGTGTGTGTGTGTGTTCAATTTCCATTTAAATTGCCTTTGAAGTTCCCAAACTTAATTTGTTTATAAATGACACTTTTATATATTTTAAGAATGTATAAAAATAACTTGTGTCAGAGGCAGACACTATGTTGGATTAGATGTTTAAATTGAGTTTAATAGTAGAAGAAGCACAGGAAGTGGACGTCTCAGAGCCCTTCCAGTAGTCGCATAGTAAGGAGCTTGTTGCCGCCAGGAAACAGACTTGATGGCGTCTGCGGGTACTTAAAAAGTCTTCAATACACTTTTACAAATATTAGTATTGTTTTAATCTGATCCTGTTTATTGGTTTCAAATTGAGTTAAAAGATTGTTAGAGTAACACCTGCTGATGTTTATTTACAACATTTAAGAAATCCATGAGAATAGTTAAAAAGATAAACAAAGGTTTTTTAATATGCATATACAGAGTAAATATGGTCAAATCTCTGACAGTGCTGTGTGTTCCTCTCTCCTGCAGTTGGCGTATTGCATTGTACAGTTCTTAGAGAAAGACCCGGCACTAACAGAACCTGTGAGTAGCTCCTCCGCTGGACGCTGTGCTCTACTTGTTCTCCTCCTCTCCACTTTCATCCCCCTTTCTCTTCTCTTTACAACACAAACATGTAACTTTGCTTCATTGTAATACAACTGTTTTTATTAGTTGTCTCCATCCAGTAGCTCACACTCTGGAATATCTCAGATTAGATCTACATGTAGCAGCCAGCGCTGTGTTTTACTGCAGAATCTGAGTGTGTGTGTGTGTGTGTGTGTGTGTGTGTGTGTGTGTGTGTGTGCGTGTGCGCGTGCGTGCGTGTGTCCGTCCGATCTCAGGTCATCAGGGGCTTACTGAAGTTCTGGCCAAAAACATGCAGTCAAAAAGAGGTGAGGCTTTGTGTTGACTCTGACCTGTGATTTTATTTTTAAATGTATTTAGACTTGTACTTCAACTTGGGTTGGCTGTAAATCCAATGACTGTCCTGTTGTAATGCCTTTCCCCTGTTCAGGTGATGTTTTTGGGAGAGCTGGAGGAGATCCTGGATGTCATCGAGCCCACACAGTTTGTCAAGATCCAGGAGCCGCTCTTCAAACAGATCTCCAGATGTGTGTCCAGCCCGCACTTCCAGGTCGGCGCCTTGCCCGGTTCCTGTGACGTTGCCCAACAATCTGCAGTTTCCCTTTAATGACGGTGTGGTTCTGTGGGCAGGTGGCGGAGCGAGCTCTCTACTACTGGAACAACGAGTACATCATGAGTCTGATCGAGGAGAACTCCAGCGTCATCCTGCCCATCATGTTCGCCAGCCTCTACAGGATCTCCAAAGAACACTGGAACCCGTGAGTTGGAACCCCGTCGCCCCCAAACCACGTTGATTTAACATGTTGCCGTATGTTATTTGTTCAGGGCCCGACACCAACTCTCAGAAGCAGTTGCCAAGCATCAGCTGTTGGTTGCCAGGACTGACAAAATGGTTGCCGAATTTTAACCATTTTATAATTGAGTGATAGTGATCCTATATATTTATGACCAATATATATTTTTACATATGAAAAGTGGTTGACACAAGATGGTTGAAAATGACCGAGATCTTGTTGGCCGGGGCAGCTGGGCAACCGTTGTTGTCAAGCCGTGAAGTTCTCCCATCACCAGCGGATGTGTTGCTGGGCGTCTGGGACTGACCTGCTGTCTGTGGTCCTGCGTTTCCAGGGCGATAGTAGCGCTGGTGTACAACGTCCTGAAGGCCTTCATGGAGATGAACAGCACCCTGTTTGACGAACTCACAGCCACTTACAAGTCAGACCGCCAGCGGTAAGAAGCTTCTTAATGTCTTATTTAAATTTAAATATGCTGGTATGTGTGCAGAGAATGCATCCTTATCTTCGAACGAGTCAACCATAATATTTTCGATATTTACATTAATTGCATCCTGAATATTAATTAAATATTGTGTGCTATTCTGCACTCTCCGTATCTGTATCAATATTTACAAAGCTTTATTGTATAGTTGCACTTTTTTTTCAATGTGCGGTGCTGCTTGACTATACGCTGTTGTTATCTCCACCTCCCAGTCTCCTGGGTGCTACAACTTATTAGTTTAACCTCTTAAGCTCCGGGCCCACTTCTTGGGTTCCGAGTGAGGTGGAGGGGTTGGAGTTTGGGGGGGATGTTGTGGGTCAGCAGTTGGTGCCACATACAAAGTGCCTTACACCATCAGAAAGCTGCGACCCTAAGGAATCATTTGAGATGCAGCTTGACACTGTATATTACCTTTTATTTGATAGAAAAGATTGACAAACATATTTTTAATTTCACCTGATAAAATTATTAATATAATAATAATATAATAATATTATTAATTATATTAATTAATAATATAAAGGGGCTTTAAATATTATACTCATGCCTAATGATGCCATTCCCATGCTCAGCCCCAGCCTTGTTGAAATGTTGGTTTCCAGCATTTATAACTTAGCACAACCCCGCTGAACAATTTTCTATTGAGAAACTTACCAATCTGCTGCAACATTTAAGCCTTAAAAAACGTTTCGCTACAGTTGCCAGTAGGAAGCTGCTGAACTTCCTGTTTCTAGTCTCTTGCGTTACCGCGGATGTAGCCAAAAGAGCTGATTGTGTAAAAGAGTCAACAA
Source organism: Cyttopsis rosea (assembly GCA_900302355.1). Classification (NCBI taxonomy): domain Eukaryota; kingdom Metazoa; phylum Chordata; class Actinopteri; order Zeiformes; family Parazenidae; genus Cyttopsis; species Cyttopsis rosea. The sequence goes on along the minus strand of OMKR01103234.1, from coordinate 402 downwards.
AACCCTGAAAAACAGACTGACTATAATGTGAATTTCGAAAAAAAATGTCTTAAATGTTTGCCCCATTGGACTGCACTCAAACACAGTAAAACGTTATGATGTCGGGATTTAAAAATGTCAGGCGCTGTCCATCTCTAGACCAGTATTTCAGGTCACGTTCCCCCCTCCATTTAAAAGCGACCCGCTGTGAAACCCTCTGGCTTCCCCCGCGGCTCAAGGTGCATTTGTTTTGTCGCCCGCAGTGAGAAGAAGAAGGAGAAGGAGCGGGAGGAGCTGTGGAAGAAGCTGGAGGACCTGGAGCTGAAGCGAGGCCTTCGGAGTGACGGCATCATCCCCACTTAACGAAGCCCCCGCCGGCTTTCCCTCCACCCCTCCGACCCCCATCCCTCGTTCACAGATGCC
>OMKR01103229.1:0-10087 GCA_900302355.1 Cyttopsis rosea | reverse complement strand
TTGTGACCTCTTGGATGAGTCGTCGCTGCGCTCTTGGTGTAATTTTGGTCGGCCGGCCACTCCTGGGAAGGTTCACCACTGTTCCATGTTTTCGCCATTTGTGGATAATAGCTCTCACTTTGGTTCGCTTGAGTCCCAAAGCTTTAGAAATGGCTTTATAACCTTTTCCAGACTGATAGATCTCAATTACTTTCTTTCTCATTTGTTCCTGAATTTCTTTGGATCTCGGCATGATGTCTAGCTTTTGAGGATCTTTTGGTCTCCTTCACTTTGTCAGGCAGGTCCTATTTAAGTGATTTCTTGATTGAGAACAGGTGTGGCAGTAATCAGGCCTGGGTTTGGCTAGAGAAATTGAACTCAGGTGTGATAAACCACAGTTAAGTTATGTTTTAACGGGGGGGCAAACACTTTTTCACACAGGGCCATGTAGGTTTGGATTTTTTTTTCTCCCTTAATAATAAAAACCTTCATTTAAAAACTGCATTTTGTGTTTACTTGTGTTGTCTTGGACTAATATTTAAATTTGTTTATGATCTGAAACATTTAAGTGTGACAAACATGCAAAAAAATAAGAAATCAGGAAGGGGGCAAACACTTTTTCACACCACTGTATATTATTGCATATATAATAACGAAATGTAAAGACTTTGCTAAATGAGTGCGAACAGCTCAAATAATTGCGATTACAATTAAACCTGGCTGCCGATTTCATTTGTACTGGAATTTTTTGAGAATTGTAATTTATTGAAACTTTGACAGATTTTCAACTGGTGGATTTTGGGAAAACAGACGTTCTACATCTGACCTGGAATCTGATTTATAATCGAAATATAAATACTCTCGTCTTTACAGTTTTCTCTGTATTTAATCAAAGACATCCCAACAGTATCATACAGAGCGATGATAATAATAATAACGCTCTGATTGGTCCAGCTCACCTGTCAATCAGCACCTGGACGGTCATCTGTTTGTATCTGAGGAGGTCAAAGGTCAAGAAGACAACCGGCCATCACTGTTACCATGGCGACCACTTTGAGACGCAGAGATTGTACGTCGACTGAAGCCTGGGCCACAGCAGAGAAGCGACATCGTCAGCGTCACGTCAACCAATTCCTTCCTTTGTCTTCATTCCGTCTCGGGCGCGCTCACGTAAGCAGCATTCTCCAGACTTTAAACTTCAAATTGTGAATTTTTTCTTTCAATGAATAAGATTTCAGTTTACGCTTTGCGCTCAGAAAAATAGAGCCGAGGCATAAAAAAGGGGTTTAGAAGCCTTTGGCGTCGATGACATGATGCGCCTGGTGTGACCTTCTGTACTGATTAACATGGCTTTCGCGACGGAGACGTGTCACTTCTGGTGTGGCCCAGCCTTTAGAGCAACTATTATTATTATATTAAAGGATTCTGGGTTGTTTATTATTATTATATTAAATTATATTGGGTATATTATTATTATTATTGTATTTTATTATATTAAAGGACACTGGGTGTATTATTACACTGCACAGCATGTATTATTATTATGAATTATTCAATTAAAGGGGACAATGTATTATTACAGTGTGAATTATTATTATTATTATTATTATTATTCTATGAAAGGATACTGTGTGTGTGTGAGTGGGATGCCCACTGCAGGATCCCTCACAGCGTTCAGGACTCGCAGGTCTCTGCAAACTGACACAAAGTGCTCTGGACTGAAGTTGGTGAGGAAACACTTCCCAAAGGATGCCGCCTGGTGGACAGAAGAGGCAATTACAACATAATTATTATATCATATCATATCACACATATTGTATTATATTATAGTCAGTGTGTACACACCCGGAGCAGAGCTTTTTGGGTGTCGGGGTCATGCTCGTGACCCGCGGCCTCCACACACTGTCGCACGGCTTCTCCCAGCATGCTTTGCTCCTTGATCTCCCTCAGGTACTCATCTGCCTTCTGACTGGACTTCTGTAAGGGTGAGAGAGTCAGACAGACCGATGAGTAGTCAGTCAGACAGGTAGTCAGTCAATGAGACAGGTAGTCAGACAGATGGGTAGGCAGACAGACAGGTAGGCAGAGAGACAGGTAGTCAGTCAGACAGACAGGTAATCTGTCAGTCAGTCAGTCAGACGATCAGACAGACAGGTAGTCAGTCAGTCAGACAGGTAGTCAGATAGACAGGTAGACAGACAGTCAGTCAGACAGACTTGGTACTCCTTGTGTGCCTCCAGCAGCAGGGCTCCAGGGGACATGGAGGCGATCCTGAAGATGTCCTCGCAGACCAGAGGAACTTCCTGCAGGAGGTGGTGTCTGGTGGGGCCCACAATGCGAACTCCGTCCAGCTCCGCCACGCACACGCTCTCCTCGTCCAGAGGGAACCTGGAGGTCCAAGATCAACGACACTCAGATGAATACATACCCCATAATATGCATGGTTACATCTGAATAATAGTCACAGTATGACTTTCAGTGGTACCAGACTGGGAACCTAGGGGTCCAGAAAGGAATTGCAAGCAAAATTATAATCAATAAAATCTTTTTAAATGATAAATAATTATTTTCTTTTCAATTTTAAATGTTATAGATGCATTTTTGTTTTAGGACAAAAATTGTGCTTTGCACTTTTTGCCAGCAAAGTGTAAGCTAAATGGTATATTATGTGTAACCTAATTTTGTACTCCACACAAACTAACTGCCTGAAGAAAACAAGCAAATTTCCCCAGTCATTGATGATATGGGGTTGCATGTCAGGTAAAGGACCAGGGGAGATGGCAATCATTACCTCAACAGTCAATGCACAGGTATACATAGAAATTTTGGACACTTTTCTCATTCTATCGATAGAAAATAGGTTTGGTGATGAGGAAGTCATTTTTCAGGATGACAATGCATCTTGCCACAGAGCAAAGAGTGTTAGAGCTTTTCTTCAGGAAAGGCATATCAACTCAATGACATGGCTAGCACAAAGTCTGGCCAGCAAACCAATTTATGGTGGAAATTTAAAAAAATGCTCCATCCTGCAAAGCTGATCTGTCAAGTGATTCGAGAAAGTTTGAAACAGATTTATGGAGAATATTGTTTTACATTAGTGCAGTCCATGCCTCGAAGAATTCAGGCCGTCATAAAAGCCCGAAGAGGAGCAACAAAGTACTAATTGTGATTTTTTTTGTTGATGAGTGATTACATATTTTTTTCCTCTACTTGATCTGGAAAAAAATATCCTATTAGTTAAAATAAATGCATTTAATTTATTTGAGCTATGTTTCACCCATCCAGAATGTTCAGCTGTGAAACAAAAATTGTTTTGTGTCAGATCTGTGATTTGTTTATTTGCTATGAAGTAAAAAAGCTGGATGAACATCCAAGTGTGCTGATTCTATAATTGTTGCCAGGGGTTGTGTTATTGTGAAATGTAATACTTTTTTTTTCCTTTTCGACTTTTAAATACCTTGGGTCTTACACTTTAAATTAAATCAACTTAAAAATTACATTAGAAATTAAATGGTTTATAATTGTAGCCTAATTTTGCACTCCAAACAAATGACAAGGGATCACTATATAGATACTGTTGTATAATATTATAAAGTATATCATGCCATTACTGGATGGTGTCGTTGCAGACTCCTGCCACTAGGAGCAGCTGTTCAAACATCAACACCACAGAGGGCTGCTGACTCTTTGGTCTGCGACACCTGGAATAAAAGAGACAGACAGTGAGATGGGGGGACAGACAGACAGGAGCCCCTTTTACACAGCCTATCCAAGCCAGCATTGTTTCACCTTTATTCCGCAACGTTGCTCTGTATAAAAGGTACGGAGACGGAATGGGGGGGCAGAGTTGACCCACCTCTGAACCGCCAGCGGAGGTAGTGACAGAGGCAAAATGGAGCCGGAATACCGTCTGTATAAAAAGGGACAGTTGCAAGCCGGCTCAGGGGAGTGACGTTCTTCAAGTTTTTCATTGGTCGGAGGAAAAAAATAATACTCCACTCGGGAGCTGCGCCTTGTCACAGCGCTGCAGATATTCTAAAATTCCAATTTGATTAATTCTCTGCCAGTCCGTGCGTCTGCACGCCAGAAACACGGGTCCATAGCTCCGCTGCCCGCACGTCCTCACCCGAGGCTACCGGATCTATTCAATTAAATAATTAAAAATATTTTTAGAATTTAAAATAATAAGGTTATTAAATCATTGTGATCATTTTCAACCTGTCTTTCTGGCCGACGCTGTTGTGTACGTCACCTGCCATGACCAAGCTGGCTTTGCGGCACGCTGTCTAAACGCACACACGTTTGCCTTCTTTGCATGGTTCTGTGTAAAAAGGCAAAGCCGGCATATTGACGGGCTGTCTTTGCAACAGGCAGACAGACAGTGAGACAGGCAGACAGACAAACAGTGAGACACAGACAGTGAGACAGGCAGAGGGACAGACAGTGAGACAGGCAGACAGAGAGACAGACAGGTTACCAGACAATGTGTTTGGGTGGACTTCTGATCTTGGTGTCGACCTCACTCAGTTTCTCCTGAAAACGAAACAAAAATCTAATGTAAACAATCTTTTCATCGCCCATTCACCCTTTCATTAATACTCACCCTTTCATTAACCATTAATCCTTTCATTGACACCAACCCTTTCATTACAATTAACCATTTCATCCCCACTAACCCTTTCTTCTCCACCGCCATTCACCCATTCATCCGGGGTGTATTCACCCTCACTGACCTGCAGGTTGGCCGTCCCGGTCCACAGGTGTCCCGTGTCGGTGACCAGAGCCAGATATTTGTAACTGAATGAAACGGCCATGTTGACGAAGCTGCTGCAGGGGACACTGAGGCCCGGGGGGGACTGAGTGCACAGAAACACTCATTAAACATGATGTGTGTGTATGTGTGTATGTGTGTGTGTGTGTGTGTGTGTGCGTGAATGCACGTCTCACCACAGCCAAACAGGAAGTGCTGTCCAGGATGAAGAGGTTGGCTCCGCTGGCGAGCAGCACTTTAGTCTGTCTGTCCTGAGTCAACACGGTCCAGCAGGACGGTGCCCCCTGGATGCCTGGAGGACACAAAGCAGCTCATCACAATCAGAATGACTTTATTTCACCCAGCACGTTTTCATACGAAGAATTTGTCTAAATTAAAACAAGAATATGTACAAAATGTCCAAAAATATACAGAACATACAAAAAGTGATTCTATGCACAGGATAAGTTGAGGTAAAGGTGGTAGGATGGTTGCTAGTAAGGTTATAGGTACAAATGAAATATAAATACGGTTGGATGTACTGTAAGGAATTAATAAATATGAATACAATACTACAGGGATACTACACGGTAGAAGTTATTACTATGTTATTACTAAATAATTGTAACATCTACACTGTTATTTAAGTTTAACAATACACTACACAGTTATTGCACAGGTAGTAAGTACTTTATCAAGTATGTTCAAGAGACACTTTTTTCCCATGTACAATTGATGGAAGAAAATGAATAACTATTTTTGTTCATCATTATCATTATCATCATTATTATTATTATTATACAGTTTAGACAGTGTACACACACCTGGCACCTCGGGGAGCCTCCTCAGCTTGAGGTCGTCGATGTTCGTTGCCAAGGTGAAGCGAGACGAGGACGTTACCACGGCAACGCCCGTACCATACGGCGAGTGGAAGACTTTAGCTTCCACCACCTGAGACTGGACCAACTCCTACAGGGGGAGAGGGGATATTTACATTTTATTAAATATAAATTAAATAAAAATGGTATACTTTAATGTTAAAATTTTTTTATCACTGCAACATTTACATTTTTCTGGTGTAATTTTATATTAAATATATTATATAAAAAAAATGTCAGGGAAAAATTTTTGCTTCTTCTTCTCATCATTCATTCTTGGCGTGTAAAATCTAGAAAGGCAAGATGGTGACGTTTTCGTTCAGTGCTGTCCCTCACCTGGCCACCAGAGAGAGCACTCTGTCCATTGGATCCTTGCCTTTTCTTTGCCTTTGTTTAACCTCTGGGGCGTTCTGGATAATTCCATGTTCATTTATCATAGTTTTTGGATCCTGTTTTTCCATTTTTCGTTTTTCGTTGTGTCAGTAAAAATAATTTTGCCTCCTGCCTGGTCTCTGCAATTGGGTTCCATTACCTAAGCCTTGTAACAGGATCATCACGTGCAGACGCACACACACACACCTGGCCCATGCTGAAGTGCCGTTTGAACTCTCCGGAGAGGTCGTAGACGAGCACCGTCCCGTCTTCCTGGATGCATAGCAACTCATCAGACACTGTCCATCCCAGCTGCACCACCGGACCACTCTTCCACTGGAGAGGGTGAGGAGTGAGGATGAAGGAGAAGAGACGAGGGGGAGAGAGGAGGAGAGAAGAGACACAGGAAAGGAGGAGATAACAATAGTTAAAGGGGCCCTATTATGAAGAACTCACTTTTTCAGTGCTTGTGCACATCCATTTGGGTCTCTGATGGCACACTGTAACATACACACTGTGAAATAGGACCCAGAACAATACAGCCCAGTCAGTTTACAGTGCATCTGGAAAGTATTCATATCTATTCACTTTTTCCACATTTTGTTATGTTACAGCCTTATTCCAAAATGGATGTTTTTCTCAAAAAAAAATTTTTTTTTTGATATATATATATATATCTCTCACATGTACATAAGTATTCACATCCTTTGCGATGACACTCTTCAATTCAATTGATTGGACATAATTTGGAAAGGCACACACACCTGTCTATATAAGGTCCCACAGTTGACAGTGCATGTCAGAGCACAAACCAAGCCATGAAGTCAAAGGAATTGTCTGGAGACCTCAGAGACAGGATTGTATTGAGGCACAGATCTGGGGAAGGATACAGAAAAATTTCTGCAGCATTGAAGGTCCCAACGAGCACAGTGGTCTCCATCATTCGTAAATGGAAGAAGTTTGGAACCACCAGGACTCTTCCTAGAGCTGGCCACCCGACCAAACTGAGCAATCGGGGGAGAAGTGCCTTGGTCAGGGTGGTGACCAAGAACCCGATGATCACTCTGACAGAGCTCCAGCGTTCCTCTGTGGAGATGGGAGAAGCTTCTAGAAGGACAACCACCTCTGCAGCACTCCACCAATCAGGCCTTTTTTCACTCTTCAGTAAAAGTCACAAGACTTGGCTTGGAGGCTTGGAGTTTGCCAAAAGGCACCTAAAGGACTCTCATGAGAAATAAAATTTTCTGGTCTGATGAAACCAAGATTGAACTCTTTGGCCTGAATGCCAAGCGTCATGTCTGGAGGAAACCAGGCACCGCTCATCACCCGGCCAATACCATTCCTACAGTGAAGCATCATGCTGTGGGGATGATTTTCAGCGGCAGGAACTGGGAGACTAGTCAGGATCGAGGGAAAGATGAATGCAGCAATGTACAGAGAGATCCTTGATGAAAACCTGCTGCAGAGCGCTCTGGACCTCAGACTGGGGCGAAGGTTCACCTTCCAACAGGACAACGACCCTAAGCACACAGCCAAGATAACAAAGGAGTGGCTTCGGGACAAGTCTTTGGCTGGGCCACTCAAGGACATTCAGAGCCCAGACATGAACCCGATTGAACATCTCTGGAAAGACCTGAAAATAGCTGATTCCAACCTGATGGAGCTTGAGAGGATCTGCAAAGAAGAATGGGAGAAACTGCCCAAAAATAGGTGTGCCAAGCTTGTAGCATCATACTCAAGAAGACTTGAGGCTGTAATTGCTGCCAAAGTATTGAGCAAACGATGTGAATACTTGCATGTGATTTTTTTTATTTTTAATAAATTTGCAAAAAATTCTAAACTTTTCACTTTGTCATTATGGGGTATTGTGTGTAGAATTGGGAACAAAAATTGAATTTAATCCATTGTGGAATAAGGCTGTAATATAACAATGTGGAAAAAATGAAGCGATATGAATACTTTCCGGATGCACTGTAAATTAGCTGACTATCAAAGGCAAAACAAACAATGAAAATATAATCACAAAACTTGAACATTCTTGTGTTTTAACAACTGAGTGCATTTTGACCGTTATCATGAAATAATTATAGATTTCATTATGCCATGTGGTGGCGACCCAGTCACTAACGGTCCATGACCCACAGTTTGAGAAACCCTGCCGTAGACCATTAACTCCAAGAAATGCATTTAAATAAGTTTTTCTTTTTGAGAAACCTTATTTTTCAACCATTGGCACATTTTAAATTGATCCAGTATTGAGAGAATAGCTTCAGCTGACTGCCACGCACCGAGCTGCCATATGTAGTACAATGGGGCAATTGTTTCCTCATTGCCCAGTACACACCAGAAAACACCAGTCTTTTCCTTTAGTGGCAATCAAGATTATTTAGTTTTAAAAATCCCATGTCTGTCACTTCTTCTGGCTGGAACTTTATAAAAAAATGCGCCTCTCTACTTGCTGTTGGTGGCGGGGTCCGCCTTTGCTGGCAAGAATGCAGAGATGAATATCATTGGCTGTATGAATAGCAGTGGAAAAAGGACTCTAAAGCCACACTTGAGTAAAAGCAGAGATATCTTACTAAAACACTATGAATAAAAGTAGCTGATATTAAAGGTACTTAAGCACCAAAAGTTAATGTAAAAATGCTGTGGAGACTTTTTTTGCTTTGATTTTATTCTGGTGCCAATATTTCCGTATTTTTCTGTCAGCCCAAGAGGTGCTTCATTCGGTAAAATGCATCTTTCACATAAAACATTTTTGTAAACGCGGCCACGGGTGTCGGTCTCCATCAGTCATAGCAGGTGCGGGTGGGGCAGCATCACCGGTGGAGCAGGCCGTCGCTCTCCAACCGGCTGCTCTAGTTGCGGCTCTCTGGGACCTGCCTGTGCTTGTTCAGTCGCAATACCGCAAAATGAAACGGGCGCGGTTGCCAGGTCTCCGTGACAAAACCAGCCATGCCCCAACCTGCTTAAAAAGTAGCCCAATTCTGCAGGAAAACTGCAGACCTGGCAACTATTCACTAACATCATTGGCTGCAAGTTTTGCAGTGAGTATCCAGTTGTTCATGGGAAATGTATTGGAGTAAAAGTACTTTTTTGAGGCCAAATGTAGCTAAGTAAAAGTGGACAGAAATATAATAACAAAAGTAAAGCACAGATACTATCAAAAAATAAAGTACAGTAACAAAGTATTACTTTACACCACTGATGAATATGAATCATCATGTGAGGAGATTCTTGTTTATAATAGTTTCTGAATTATTATTATTACAATTCACACATATTTGCAATATGTGTGACTATATATATACATTGCACTTACCTGAATACAACCTATATATGTAAACTATACAGAATAATATTATTAATATTATTCTACATTATTCTACAATGGATTATCTATAGAATAATCCATTTCCTCAAGCCAAACTGTCAGTAGTTTGACCAGTATTATATGAAATAGCCATGTTTCAATGTTCAATATGAATCAATACGATTCGACACCAAATCAATATGCTACAATATGATTAAATATGCTAAAGTGATCAACAAAAATAGACGTGTTTCTAAAAGAATCAATACATTTAAATAAAAACCAATACGTACCAATACGACAGCAGTGAGTTTGGTTTGAGCAGTGACTGACTAACCCAGGAACTATGGTCAAAGTTCCAGCGCGTTATTTTGTCGCCACTAGATGGCGCGCTATTCTATCAGCGGCTGCTCAACGCTAAATCCAGTCTGATTCACTGCCAACTCAGGACATGAAGGACAAAGGGCCATGCGGTGGTAATGTGGGATGTTTTACTGTTCAGAAAAAGACACAATGTGCATTATCTACCTTTTTAAACCACGACGTTGACACTCCACAAATTGTCATTCCTCAATATTCATTTAATAATCACTGAAAATGTATTAATCCTTTATAAATTCAAGAATGGCTGAATCATTTGTAATCCAAACAGAGTTAGAACAAGCCGGAATATCGAGTCATTACGAGTGCAACTCCCCTGTTGCATCATGGGAGTTGTAGAGGCGGAGGTCTGCAGACAGGAGGCGCCCAAGTATCAGATGTGAGTATTAATGCTGGTCAGTACGGGTTGCGTCT
>OMKR01103214.1:0-10764 GCA_900302355.1 Cyttopsis rosea | reverse complement strand
AGCACGCTACCATGTACTGTTCCATCAGGCTGCAGTACACAGATGGAGGCAGTGCAACGAAGCCTCACCACCTAGTGCTTCGCCAATAATTCTACTTTGCTTCTGCAAAAAGGAGAAATTATTAAGAAAAGGTATTTTGCAAAGCAATCATTTGAGAAAATTGAGTGGATAAGTCAGCACAACCTGTTGAAGTCATGAAGTCACTAAAGGCCCTAATGTGCACATGGCCAACGCAGCCCACATAAGGCAGGAACTTTTTCACAGTTCTATGAACCTTTGGAGCTTCTTCAAAACTGTTTTTGTGTCGGCACTGCAGGACCTAGGAGCGATCGTAGTTCTTAGAACCCGTTTTGAGGGACTTTTTTAGCTCCTACTACAGGGCAGGAACTTTCCAGCGCAAGAGGAACCATGAGGGAAGGTGCACGGTGATCGGTCCAGACGTAAGCGTACGTTGCTTGGTCGAACATGTGAGCCAATGGTGTAACCGCCTTCCCCGTCCACCCCCTCGCCCCCGGCGCGACCCTCGGCCGGGGCAGACTGTCCTCAGTGCGCCCCAATAAAAAAAATTATCTGTAAAAATAAAAAACAATAAAAAACAACAAAAATAGTGTTTGTAGTATTGTGAAAAATAGTGTATTGTAGATGTATTTATTTGTGTAGTGCGATGTAAATATTTGTTTTTGGTTTGACCATATTTTGTTAATGATGAATGTTATTCATTCTATATATATATATATATATGGGTACGATATTTCCAGTGTAATTGTCATATTTTGTTATACTTTTAATATAATTAATTAATTCAATTTAATACAAAGAAGGAGAAGGAGACAGACTTTTGAGTTCAGGTTTGAGTTTTTCGGGAATTGCTCCCAGGGAGCATTTATTTGGATTTGTACTGTCTGGCCCGGGGTGTGTTTGTGATCCAAACGACGTGGAGACCACGGTGAACGGTTTTACGGGTTTCCAGACCACGCGGCCCGGATACTGTGGATGATCCGTTGTGTTCCCAGAACCTGGATTATTTTTGTGGTTTTTTTGAAGACTGTTTCGTCAGGAGTACACAAGACTATTTTTTCCCTTCTCTGTTTGAGCTCCAACATGCGTGTCCACCAGTGGTACAGTAGGCCTATCGTTTCATTAAATGACTGGAAAATCCCAGGTATTTTGGTTTGGTATTTTTATTTTATTTCAGAAAGAGAATTAGGAAATTGTGTTTTCCTGTGTAATAAATGTTGTGAACTGCAGTTAATGTGATAGTGATTTGTTATTGTTCAATCCATTTACTCGTTGTAAATCGTCTATAGGGATGTATGCAGCGTATGTGTAATGGTGCATGGGAGATGTGCTCATGTAAAGCAGCATAGCAGTATAGCTAAATTTAAGATACCTGAGGCCTCTCAGTCACCTTATGCAAATAGGGTAAGGACCTTATTCTTTATAGAGGAATTTGGTGGGAGGGTACACGTGGAGGCTCATCTGGGATTTTCTAGTTTACTGTATTGTTTTCTGTTTAGTGAGCATGTTGTAGATTGAGTATATAATGTATATTGAGTAGTTATTGTAATGCTGTATTACATATAATTGTATTCAATTCACATTTTTCTGCTGTGGTTTACAAGTGTCACAGATTACGTGCAATATGAAGACAGGTAAATTAATCAACTGGTGCAGAGTTGAAAACCTTGATTTAAAAAATGCATTGATGCTCATTGGAGATTCCAATGACACTTCTGATCAAACCATCTATAGGATTTAGATGCGGTTGGAGTGTTTGGCCGTTCTAAAATTAGAGCATGTTGTGTAGAACCCACGATTAATTTTTTTTAGTACTAGTAGAGGCTTCCAATGACTTAAGAGAGGTTGAAGTACCAAAGCGGGTAGGCATTCAAGAAGAGGTAGGGCCTTGGCTGGGCACTGTCGTGACCACACAACTTTTGCAGACAGATGTAGAGACTGAAGACTTTCAAGTCAATATTAATGCCATTCCTGGCAAATGAAGGAAAAACATTGGCTGAAGTGAAAGGCTTCTTTGAGACCGCTAGCTCTACACCAACGCCTCTGGAGTTGAATACTATGCTTGTCAATGCTATATCCTGTTTAGTTGAAAAGTGCCATACAGCTCCTACTGAGGTACAAGGATATCACAAACTACACATGTTTTCTGGGGTAAAACCAACGCCCCATGGGGAAGAAGAGTATGATGCCTGGGCGAAACAGACCACTCATATGCTTGATGAGAGGCAGTGTTCTGACACAGTGAAAAGACTAGAATAGCTGAAAGTCTTAAAAGGGCCAGCAGGCGATATTGTTAGGTTCCTAAGAGTCAGTAATCACCATGTTACAGTGAATGACTACCTAAACACACTAGAAAATGCCTTTGGTACCACAGAGTTCCAGCTAGAAGGGGAGAAGCTCTCTGCCTATCTGCTATGACTTGACAAGCTGCTCTACTCTCTTTTCCGTAAAGGTGGAATTGAGCTTGCTGACATGAACCGGGTACGCATTGAGCAAGTAACAATAGGGGCTATGTCACATGACCTGGTGGCAGTTTGTATCAGAATGACTTCAAATCTCAGACTGTCTCCCATTTTCACTGATCTACTTCATGAAGTTAGAGAAGAGGAGGACATGATTAGTGAGAAAAATAGTGCAAAACACATGGCCATTCCAGCTGCTGTTATGCCTGTTAAAGCTGCTACCATGTTGCCTTGTCCTACATCATTTCTGCTACTGTTGTCTGTGCTTAGAAAAGGACTCAGAAATAGACAGCCTGTGGAAGGAGGTGGAAGGGCTCAAGTGTGAAGTGACTCATTTGCTCTCTGACACAGTAGCCACAATGGTTAGCACAGAACCACCACAACAAACTCCCATCAACAGAATGGATGGAAATTCTAATCCACGTTTCCAAGAGAGATCACAGAAGGCGCTACACTGCACTGATGTCTTCTGCTACAGGTGTGGTGAAGACGGTCACTTTCAGCGAGAATGCCAGAATCCCGAAAATTTTAGGAAAGTCAACCAGCGCCTTCTAAAACGGAGGCAGGAAAACTTCCCAGGGGCCCAGTAGAGGAGCAGCCTGTGAAGATACATTCCACCAAGTGTACCAAGCCAGAGGTCTTAGTTGGACTAACCCTGTGCTAATTGAGGGCATCTACTCAAAAGCCTTACTCGACGGTGGGTCCCAAGTTACCCTTCTTTATCGCTCCTTCTATGACCAGCACCTAAAGCACTTGTCACTAATTAAAATTGAACTTTTGGAGATATAAGGACTGAGTGGAGACCTCAGAGAGGCTCCAGATGATGAAGAGGATGGGAAACAAGACACAGTTTGGTTCTCTGGAGTAAAGGCTGAAATTTTACCTCCAGGAGGAGTTGTAACTATTACTGGCATTCCAAAATTTCCAGGCAGTCCAGCAACCAAAGCTGTCTTCATCGACTGCCCAGAGGAGGGTTCGTTTCCTGAGGAGCAGTTTGTGATGCCTGCATTGAAGAAGTCCTCGGCTGTTCACTGTCGACGTAGCCAAGTCACTGTGAAGAACGAGACTAATGGATGTTGTGGGTATGGTTCCTGATGAGAAGACTCACTCAACTCAACCAAGGAAGAACTCACTCAAGCTGCCTTCAACTTTGATGACTCCCCTGCATCGAATGAGTGGAAGGAGCGGCTTTCTCAGAAGATGGAAGGACAGGAAAGACTTTTTCTCTTGCAGTGAAGTTGATGTCGGTTGTGCAAAGAGTGCTGAGCACAATATAAGACTGACAGAAAACAAACCATTCTGTAAGCGCTCAAGGAGACTAGCCCCATGTGAGGTTGAAGATGTAAGAAAGCATCTGAATGACCTAAAAGAGGTAGGTATCATCCCAGAGTCCAGAAACCCATATGCCTCACCCATAGTGGTGGTGAGGAAAAAGAATGGCACTATCCGCATGTGTGTGGATTACAGGACATTGAACTGGCGGACAATTCCTGACACACAGTGCCATGGGTTGAGGATGCTTTAAATTGCCTAAATGGTAGTCAGTGGTTCAGTGTGTTGGACCTCCGAAGTGGCTACTACCAAATACCAATGAGCAATGCGGACAAGGACAAAACTGCCTTAATCTGCCCCATTGGTTTCTACCAGTTCGAGAGGATGCCGCAGGGAATTTCAGGAGCACCTGCTGCATTCCAGAGCATCATGGAGAAGACCATCGAGATATGAACCTGCTGGAAATGTTGGTGTGTCTTGATGATATAATAGTCTTCAAAAATGCTAGAAGAGCATGAGGAACGTCTTCTAAAAGTGCTTGATAGGCTAAAGGAGGAGGGATTAAAATAGTCACTGGATAAATGTCAGTTCTGTTGTACCTCTGTTACATACTTGGGACATGTAGTGTCAAGGGACGGCATTGGGACAGACTCCTCTAAAATCTAAGCCGTGAAGATATGGCCACGCCCAAACAACATTACTGCTTTGCGCTCTTTCCTTGGGTTTTGTGCTTATTACAGATGGTTTGGAAAGGATTACTCCCAAGTCATTTACCCACCGAAGCAGCTACTGAGAGGTTGTCTTACTGCTGGGAAAATGGGAAGAAAAGCACAGATAGGAAAATACAAACCCAATGAGAAACAAGAAAAGGAGGACAGACACAAAAATGGTCTACCGCCGTCAGAGCCGTTTGGAACCAGGTGGGACGAACAGTGTGCCTTTAAGACCCGAAAGGAAAGTCTAACAGAAGCTCCTCTTTTGGCCTTTGATGACCCAAAGTTACCTTATGCATTGCATGTTGACACTAGCAGAGAAGGGCTAGGGGGTGTCCTGTATCAAAATCAGGGGGAAGGCTTGCGTCCAGTCGTGTTCGTCAGTAGAAGCCTCTCTCCTTCGGAGAAAAACTACCCCAGACATAAAATCGAGTTTTTATCATTAACCTCTTAAGCTTCAGGCCCATTTCTTGGGTTCCGAGTGAGGTGGAGGGGTTGGAGTTTGTGGGGGTGGTGTGTGTCAGCCGTTTGTGCCACATACAAGTGCCTTACAACTTCAGAAAGCTGAGACCCTAAGGAATCATTTCAGATGCAGCTTGACACTGTATGTCAATGTTTTCTATCAATTAAAAGGTAATAAACGTTATATTTTTAATTGCGCCTGAAAAAATTATTAATATTTAGAGTGTAAAGGGGCTTCATGCCTAATGATGGCCCTTCCAATGCTCTATTTTGTGTGATTAGTTGTTGCACCAAGTTGTGGCTTGATACCATAAATTATACAGCTTTGATACACTTTCTAGCCATTTTCCCCATTCCCCACTCGGGAATGGGTCAAAAATCCCCCCAAAAGACCACCTGAAGACCTCATGACCTTGAAAAACACTTTAGAAAACCTAATACTGTGATGCAGCATCAATAACTTTTGAAAATTGAAGATTTGTGTGAATTTGACAATTTTGACACTTTTTTTCTGAAAATAGCTCTGAAATACACACTTATCTTCAATGTACCTGGACATCCCATACATTTTCGGGATGGTCTGGGTGTCTAGATTCTGGGTCTAGAGTTTCATGAGACTGTGATTATCCTAGACATCACAATACATTTTATATAGCAAGGTCAAGTTAAAAAAAAATGCTGTCATCACATTGAAATGGTTACTATGAGGCCATATTTCATCCCACATAAATGCAATTGAGCTCTTTGAATTCACAAGAGTCTCAGCTTTGTAGCAATACCCAATTTAGCCAATTCCATGACTGTTTAGGTAACACAGTGTGCACAAATAGGGAAAAGAAAAAAAAGGCAAACATAACATATTTTCACTGCATGCAAAACCGGCGCTCTTTAGGACCCTGAAGCTAACTTAGCCTGTGTAGCTGTTTAGCTCCAGAATTGTTGTGAAGCAGAGGCTCTTGCGGTTCTAATGAGCCCAGTTTCATTCAGATATCTTGATCACCCATTTGAAAATAGTCAAGCCCATTTACTTTGGTCAAAAAAGATCATCTACGGGTAGGCCTGCTCGTCTAGTTTCTGTTGATATTGGAAGCTAAACGGTAGCTTCCAAACTGATCTTGTGACAGTTCGTCAAAGACAGACTGCACAGTGAACCCGTCGGTGGGTTCACGGCGCTAAAGAGGTTAAAGTGGAATGTCACAGAAAAATTGTGTGACTATATCTATGGAGTAAAGTTCGAAGTGCACACTGACAACAATCCATTAACCTATGTACTAACATCAGTTAAGTTAGATGCAGCTGACCAGCGATGGCTGGCTGATTTATCGTTTGATTTCAGCCTGAAGTATCGACCTGGCAAGCAGAACATAGCTGCGGATGCTTTGTCTTGCCGGCCTCACACAGGTGAAATGGAGGTGGAAAGGACAGGCATTCCTGGCACAAGTGTCAGGGCCCTGTGTCAAATGTCACATGTAAATCCAAAGCGCTCCAGGCCTCACCGAGTCATTGACCTAGTCAGTGCTTCCTGAAATGTGATACCCAGAGCATACTGCGACCTATCCATCGTGAGTGGTTGCCAAAAGTAAGCTCAACAAAGATGTCACAGTCACAGCAGGAAGACCCAGTTATTGGGGAGGTTTGGAAAGCGGTTACACAAAAGAATATCCAGCATGCTGATAAAAGTGAACATGAAGACATCTCGTTGTTGTTAAAAGAGTGGGGAAAGCTAAAGATCCAAGATGGAGTCCAGCACAGAGTTTCCAAACCACAAAAAAAGCCATTTCGTCAGCAGCTTCTACCGCCAAAAAAGTACAGAGAGGCAGTGCTCCAGTCCTTGCATGATCATTCTGGTAATTTAGGGGTTGACGAAACCTATGGTTTAGTGCAGGAGAGATTTTACTGGCCACGCATGAAAATAACAGTTGAGAAGTACTGTAAAACATGTGCACAGTGTATGATGCAAAAGACACTGCCGCAGACAGCAGCTGCATTGTCTCACTTGGCCAGTGATGGTCCTATGGATCTAGTTTGCATGGATTTCATTTCCATCGAGCCCGATTCCAAGAACTTGGCCAATGTACACGTCATCACTGACCATTACACAAGGTATGCTCAAGCCTTCCCGACCAAAGATCAAAAAGCATCAACTGTTGCTAAGGTGTATTGGGAAAAATACTTTGTGCATTACGGGCTAGCCAAAAGACTGCATTCAGACCAGGGAAGATATTTCGAAAGTCGTCTGATTCATGAGCTGTTGAGCATGCTGGGAGTAAAAAAGTCCAGGACTACTCCGTACCACCCACAAGGTGATTGACAACCTGAATGGTTTAACAGGACACTACTCAACATGCTTGGAACCTTGTACAATAACAAGAAGAGGAAATGGAGCCAACACATTAGTCATTTGGTCCATGCATATAATTGTACTCCGAATGAGTCGACAGGCTACTCTCCGTATTTCTTCGGTCGTGAAGCAAGGATGGCGGTAGATTTATGTTTTGGAGTGTCTAGTGATGGTTCTTCAGTAAAATCATACTCGAGATATGTTCAGAACCTTAGATGTGATCTACAGGCTGCTTTCCAGTTGGCAGAGAGTGTGGCTGGAAAATAAAACCAAAGGAAACAAGCACTGAGCTATGATCAGCGGGTCCGATATGCTCCACTTGCACCTGGTGACAAGGTTTTGATACGAAACCTTGGGCTGCAGAGAAAGCACAAGTTAGAGGATAGGTGGAGTTCCACTCCCTACGTTGTAGAGAAGCAGATGTCAGACCTTCCTGTGTTCAAATTAAGGGCTGAGAATGGAAACGGGCCAGGAAAGGTTCTTCATCGGAATCATATTCTGCCACTTGGAGAGGAAGTTCAATTTGAGGGGCAACAAGACGAAACAGAAAGGTAACAGAACTTGCTGATCTTTCAAACGACATGTCCTCAGAGGGAGTAGTGTCGGTAGATTCAGTGAAGAGTAGAAGTAGAAGAGTGATTCTGATGAAGAGATGTGTTATGACTACTTACCACAACAGGTAGCTGCTACAGAGACGGATCCTGACGATTGTATTGAAATGTTTGGATTGGATTTGGATGTAGCAGAGCAGGATACGACACAAGATCCTGTTTCAAGTATAGGTCCTCCGTGCCCTGCAAATTTACCTGAAAATGTGCCTCATGAGGAAGAGACACCAGCAGGAGTAAGGCAGCAAGACAAGAAATAGAAGTCAGAGAAGAGACAAGGCCTCAGAGAGAGAGAAGGGCCCCAGTTAGGCTGACTTACGACTTACCAGGGTACCCCTGGTAGTTTTGAAAAGTTGCAAGGTTAGTCCTGTTGAGATGAGTAGGAAGGTAAACCGTTTAACACTTAGTCCAGTTGTAAGATATATAAGCATGCTATACAAATGGATAGGGTGAGATTAAAAAAAATAATAATAGTTAGTTCAAAGTTCTTGTATTTTATCCTTGTCATGAGGACATGACTGTTTTACTGTGGGGAGAATGTAGTGCCCATGTAAATATTTGTTTTTCTTAATGATGAATATTATTCATTCAATATATATATGGGTAGGATACTTCCAGTGTAATTGTCATCTTTTGTTATACTTTGAATATAATTAATTAATTAAGTTTAATATGAAGAACCTTTATTTTGAAAGAGGGACAGTTCCTTCCTGAATTTCACCTGTCAATCAGCTATATTTGTCAGCCTATCTGTTTGGTTGTGGGGGGGGGAGAGAAGGAGACAGACTTTTGAGTTCAGGTGGAGTTCCGGTTTTACGTTTGGACGGAGAACTGAGTTTTTCGGGAATTGCTTTTATTTGGATTTGTAGTGTCCGGCCCGGGGTGCGTTTGTAAGCCGGGTTTTTGGTTTGCAAACGATATGGAGACTGTGGTGAGCGGAGTTGCACGTGGAGGAAGAGGGATGTCGGGCCTGCTCGTAGAGGACGCCAGGACACGTTTCCAGACCACGCGGACCGGATACTGTGGATGATCCGTTGTGTTCCCAGAACCTGGATTATTTTTGTGTTTTTTTTTTGAAGACTGTTTCGTCAGGAGTACACAAGACTATTTTTTCCCTTCTCCGTTTGAGCTCCAACATGCGTGTCCACCAGTGGTACAGTAGGCCTATCGTATCATTAAATGAATGTTGTGAATTGCAGTTAATGTGATAGTGATTTGTTATTGTTCAATCCATTTACTCGTTGTGTTCGATAGGGATGTATGCAGTATGCAGCGTATGTGTAATGGGCATCACCAGAACTACTCAAGGTGAGTTTACCAAATTATAGTGCATGGGAGATGTGCTCATGTACAGTAAAGCAGTATAACTCAATTTAAGATACCTGAGGCCTCTCAGTCACCTTAGTGAGAGCCAAGGGTTAAGTTGTTGGTAGCTCTCATCATTGTTCCTCCCATGCAAGTAGGGTAAGGACCTTATTCTTTATAGAGCAATTAGGTGGGAGGGCTACATTTTCTTTATTTTATTCTACCATGCGATGTACCGGTGCGTGCGGTGCAATACAGCAGTGCCTTACGAATGTCGGAACGAAGTTTTAAATTATGCCTTGTAGATCTAATATGAGTGAAGATTCAGCAACTGGATTGCTTATTTTTCACCTCAAATTTGTTCAGAAACAGATTTTGATGTTGGTAGTTCTCGGTTCTCGGTCCCAGTTCATAGTTCCCCTCGGGGAGTCCTGTTTGGTGCGAAAACGCCTATAGATGCTCTTTCGAGTTAGTAAAGTTGGAATCAAACATATGAAATTACAGGGTTTATTTCAAGCTGCTAAAGATTGACTTTAATGATTTAAGGACCTCAACTAGAATGCTCAATTGATTCAGCCATGTCTATATTAATTGCTGTAGCTATAATAATTTCACACATATACGTAGATACTAAATATTTTCAGGAAGAACATTTTTGTTTTTTACAATTATTGTCTTTTCCTCCAAATCATCCGGATTGGACCACTCTGAAGGCTGTCGGCCTACAGGCCTTATCTTTGAGACCCCTGGGTCTATACCGGGTGTGTAATGTGTGTGTTTACTGTTCCTAAACCGTCGGTGTAATCTCTTTATGGGTACGGCGTGTGAGCGTGTGGACAGCTTGCTTTGATTACTTTGCTGTTCTCTAGCCCAAATTGGAACGCAATGTCTTAATAGCTCTCTGCTGTCGTACATTCTTGCTTTTCCTGCCATTTTGCTGTGGTTCTGGTGCTCGTGGCACCGCATGAGAACTCACATCCTGCGAGCCAACTCGGAGGATGTGCGAATTGGATAAGGTCTATGGAAACAGATGACGGGAAGGGTTTCCAATATTGTAATTCCACCGCTGGATTACGAGGAAAAAGGACATTTTGAACAATTTCATGTCATGACAAAAAGAGAATAAAGGATTTTTCTCTTGGACGCCGGCCAAGGCTCCCATTGTGATGTTACATCTGGACACGGGAAACCTTTGCTGCTTCAAACCGTCTGACGCAGCACAAGTTCCACATCGGGAGCGAGGGGGAGAGCGCCGTCTATTTTTTTTTTTCATTATTTGGTTGGATTGTGCTGCCGTTGGTCCTCGCGGTGCGATTATCCTCCATTAGTCTCCCACTCACGCGGTGTGTCTGTGAGGTGGTCTGACCGGACCGGAGTTTATTTGCAGCCTCAACCCAACGCAATGCCGCTGGACGCCGTCCCAACGGCAGTTCAGCTGTTCTCCTCGCGCCACCATTTTTTGTTTATGTTGTTTTTTGTTTATGGTTCTGGATTCTGTGTGTGTGTGTGTGTGTGTGTGTGTGTGTGTGTGTGTGTGTGTGTGTGTGTGTGTGTATACCAAAACAGATTACTTCATTCTTTTA
>OMKR01103181.1:0-11168 GCA_900302355.1 Cyttopsis rosea | reverse complement strand
TCACCCACCACGTCAAGCTTAGAAGGCCAGCCACAGTAGTGTGTTTACCTGGGGCCAGAGCACCCGACATTGAAACTAATCTTAGAGTGCTGGCAAGCAACAGGAATAGCCACAAGAAACAGGCACACCAGGCTGACACCAGCTACTCTGATATAGTTATTCATGTCGGCTCTAATGATGTGAGGATGAGGCAATCAGAGATCACAAAGAGCAACATAGCTAGAACTTGTGATCTCGCCAGAAAGATGTGCCGGCATCGAGTAATTGTCTCTGGTCCCCTGCCTGCGAGAGGCAATGATGAAAGGTTCAGTAGATTAGTCTCACTTAACCGATGGCTGGCTAAGTTCTGCAGGGATCAGGGACTCCCCTTTGTAGATAACTGGCCTTCCTTCTGGGGGCGACCTGACCTGCTGAGGATGGACGGCCTTCACCCTAACGGGGAAGGCGCCGTTACTCTTTCTAGGAACATAGATAAATGTTTGCGCCAATATAGATACCCACAGTATCAATTCCCCACGGTGCTTATAGCTTATAGCTTATAGCAAAATACAAACCAGGCTATAATCAACGCAATCTTACTAGAATTCATACCAGGAAGGGAATGGGGGTGAAGGGCACCGATCATCTTACAAAAGTAAGCGGAGAAGCGGTCTAATGAATTTGTTTCGGGCATGGTGATGCACACAGATAATATTTTTATTATGGGTGACTTTAATCTTCATATGAACATATGTACCCAGCAACAGCCTATTCTTAACAGCTCCCCCTTTACAGCTAATGACTGCATGCAATTCTTTACACAGAAAATTGACCTCATTAGAGAAGAAATTAAAAAGCAATCCACCTCAACCCTAACCGAATCCTCCTATTAGTGACACTGGATCAGGCACTCGGGCAGATGGTATAGATAACCTCTCATATCTTGATACAGTATCTCTTGAATCTCTAGCGCAGTTGGTAAGTGCAGCAAATCAGACGACATGCTTACTTGACCCACTCCCTGGAAAGCTTGTTAAAGAGCTGTTTCCAATTGTAGGACTCTATTCTTAACATTATTAACTCTTCCCTCTCCTCTGGCACTGTGCCTACAGCTTTTAAGACAGCCATGATTAGAGCCTTACTTAAAAACCCAACCTCGACCCTGAGAGTCTTAGCAACTATAGGCCAGTCTCTAATCTCCCCTTCATCTCCAAAATTCTGGAAAAAATTGGAGCGCGACAGATTACTGATCACATGTCCTCTTGCGATCTATTTGAATTGTTTCAATCTGGATTTAGGGCGCTCCACTCCACTGACACAGCCCTCACAAAAGTGGTTAACAATCTTTTATTAGCAATGGACACCGACAACTCATCAGTAGTACTACTACTCGACCTCAGCGCTGCTTGTGATACTGTCGATCATAACCTCCTGCTAGATCGCATTGGCATTAGAGGTTTGGCACTTTCCTGGTTTAGATCTTATCTTTATCTCTCTTATCTTGTGTCTTGCTGAAATTAAACAGTGGATGTCTTGCAATTTCTTGCTTCTAAACTCAGAGAAAACTGAGATGCTGGTTATTGGTCCTGCCAGACACAGGCACCTGTTTATGGATACTACTCTGGATTTTGACAACTGTACTATTACCTAAAGTAACTCAGCAAAGAATTTAGGAGTTACTGTATATTTGACCCCACTCTCTCTTTTCAACTGTATATTAAGAACATTACCAGAACTGCACTTTTTCATCTTCGCAATATTGCCAAGATACGGCCCATTCCATCGATGAGTGATGCCCATAGAGACCGTAGTTCATGCATTTGTAACATCGCGCCTAGATTATTGTAATGTGTTGATCTCTGGCCTTCCGATGTCTAGTACTAAAAGTCTCCAGTTAGTGCAAAACGCTGCAGCAAGAATCTTGACTAGGACTAGAAAGTTTGACCATATTACCCCTATACTGGCCACCTTGCACTGGCTCCCAGTTTACCTCAGATGTGACTTTAAGGTTTTGCTATTTACCTTCAAAATATTACACGGTCTAGCACCTTCCTATCTCACAGACTTACAGGTACCTTATGTACCATCTCGAGCCCTATGCTCACAGCACGATGGTCTCTTAGAGACTCCAAGATTTATAAAGAAGTCCACAGGCTCCAGAGCATTTTCACTCCGTGGAATCAGATCAATCTACTTCTGTAGAAATGTTTAAATCTAGACTTAAGACATTTTTACAGCCTTGCATTCGATTAACCACACCTGCCCTATTAGCTTACCTCTCACCTTAGCACCGGTACTTGGCGTATGTTTGTTGGCCCTCCGTATTCTGCCGCTCTCTTTCTGTCTCCTCCGCAGTCGCTTGCTGTGGAGGAGGAGCCCTGGAGGCGTCTACCTGACCTGGAGGCATCTATCTGACCTGGAGCCCTGGAGGCGTCTACCTGCGGCGCTCTGCTCCAGCGAATGGACTCTCATACTGTCTAACTCTAACATTGTATAGTACATATATAGATAGTATATACATACAATTACCTATCATTTGTATGTTGCCTATGTTGTATGTACGTTGCTGTGTATGATTCATAATAATGTTGCCCACTCGGCATCCATTGCAGCCTAGTCATCCTGGAAGGGGGACTCCTCCTTCTGTACACCCTTCCCCAGGTTTCGACCTTTTCCCAAAGGGTTTTTGGTAGTTTTTCCTGGCCCGGTTGGAGGTTTAGACCAAGGGAATGTCGTCGATTT
The DNA here is from genome assembly GCA_900302355.1 of Cyttopsis rosea. Lineage (NCBI taxonomy): Eukaryota > Metazoa > Chordata > Actinopteri > Zeiformes > Parazenidae > Cyttopsis > Cyttopsis rosea. The sequence continues at coordinate 8,447 of OMKR01103181.1, read as the reverse complement.
CTTCGCGAAATGTGGGTCTGTGAAGCCCTTTGAGACTTTATTGTGATTAAGGGCTACATAAATAAATTTGATTTGATTTGATTTGATTTGATTCTGATGTTGGATGTATAAATCTTGGCATTCAGTTGGAAGAGACATTTTTTCTTTATCTAAAGGGGCATTTAAAAAACATTGAAGTCATGCCATGTCCTTTCAGAGATTGCAAGCTTACAACAAACGTCTACATTAGTACATTGATTCACTGGGTGACAAGGGTACAGCCTATTCTGTGGTGGCTGATTGGCTGTGGTGGCTGACCTTGCTGCCTGTGGGCTAGTTGGCTTCAAGAGGAGCTTTAGCTCCAGGGACACAGGAAGTAGAGGTGCAGGTGCTGGTGCTGCAGCACCCCATGGTTTAACTTGAGTAGTTTTACTAGGCCATATGCAAGGCTGGCGGACAAAGGGAGATGCATATAACCCAGAATGATCGTCCTGATAGAATGGGTTTCAGTACTTTAGGGGAAGCAGCACTGTGAGATTACTGCTGAGCAACACCAAGGACACGCTCTCCAAAGGAGGTATCAATGCATATCTCACATGTGCAGGAGAGCCAATGGACCACCTGGACCAGTCTCCAGCTGACCTTTGTTCTTGGCTAAAATTGAGAGAGGAATGTGCTCAAAGAGCATGTGTGAAGTCAGCACAACTGCTAAGCAGGGGCACAGATCAGCCAGTCAATCAGGTAGGTCAGGACTTTCAGGCCTTTTCGTCATTGGGGTGCCATGAAATTGTCCATACACCTTTTGAAAGTCCAGGGAGCCAAGGAGACAGCAAGGGGGAGGACTGTAAACTTTAATGTTCTGTCCTTGAACCCAAACTTAGGAAATCCAATATCCTCTCCAGATATGTATCTGGAAGTCACACTACTTCAATCTGATAAAGTAATGTGACATCATATATTTCTGTGGAATCACAATATCATGAAATAGTTTGAAATCATAATGTAGTGGGATATACAGTAGATATCACAAGATCATTAAGTAGTGTGATTTCACAATATTATAAAGTAGCGTGACATCATAAAGTTTAAGAAAGTCGAGGAAATGATGTCACTTTTTTTTGGTGAGTTATATGCTAATTACGTCCTACACTGTCAGTTTGTATGTTTGTATGTGCATGTAAGTGAATCTCTTAATTTGCGTGCTATCCCTCCTGGTGGCAGCACACTGGGGTCAAACGGTGAGGGGGTTACATTGAATGGGTGCATGTAGTATTTATGTGCAAGTAGTATTTACGTGCACGTACAAACATAGCAGTCTGTTTGAATTATCTTCTTCACAACAGAGTGCCGGAGAGATGAAAATGCTCCCTAATCACATCTGAGACAAGAGTAGCCCCCTCCACTCACACACACACTTAATGATGCTTGTTCATGGATTACACCCAAGCCAAGTAGGGTGGAACTGTCCTCTTTGTTTAAAGCTTGTTGAACAGAAGCTTCATTAACAGACATGAACTGGATATTTAGTTTCACACAACACTTTTGAAATCGTTTTTAAATGATGAATTATCTAGCTCCTGGGAATTAGCTAGTCCATAATTATCCAGTATTGCGTTTTAACGTTCACGGTGACATTTTAAACCTCATTGGGTTTAGCCTCTGTGACAGTTGCCAGGCTCTCCAATACTGTGTACTCCGTCTGAAGCCAGATGTGCACATAAAGTGGCTTCCAACTTGGACACTCCACCAGCCCCATTATTTTACCAAAGCATCTTCTCTTTAATTGTTAGAAAGTTGACTTTTTATCCAAGGTCGGTTTTTATGTCTTTGCCCTCTGCAGTGGTGGCATCTCAAAGCAGACAACTCAACACATATGTGAGACAATGCCTTGAGGGGCGGAGGCGGATGTTTGCTGCATTTAAACTGAAATAAAGTCTCCAGCAGAGGCACTTATCTGTGTAGCCATAATGTCCTGCTTTCAGAATATGGGTTAGGGGCCATTACCAAGCTACTTAACGGCATAAAGAGATACCAAATAAAGGCGACAAAATAGAGCCGCGAGGCTGTGGTAATGGGCCTCTAATGGACTATAAAAGAACAATAAAACACACACAATATCATAAAACACAAGCCAAATCACAATATGCTTTGCAGTTCCTTCTGGCTAGATGCTCACTTTTAACAACTGATTTAATTTGGCTGAATGACTGATCTACAAAAAAAAAAAACAATTAGAATGAAATGATTACAGTTAATTACAAAACAGGTGAAAAATTCCTCCAGTATGCTGCAACATAAAACAAACTACAATATAGATTTCAGTCATTATATATATAAATATACACACGTATATATATATAATACATATATTAACAATTTGGAATCATTATTAACTTAATTTTATCGTCATATAGTACATAAATAGAAACCAAACTGAAAACAAATAAATGCCGAGGCAGTAAATGTCTCAATTTTACACATATACACACAACGTCATTTAGCAATACAATTTTCTAGCAGTTGCACCAAGGGAGTGTCAGTCTTCATGGTTGATCTGTTCAAGAACACAATCCACATACTAATTCAGCTCTCCAAAAGTATATTTTAAAAAAAGTTAAAGAATTAAAAGATAACCTCAGGAAGTTGCCCTCAATGCCCCCTCGTACAGCATAGCTTTTCATCTCCGTTTTCCTTTGGCTCCCACACAAATTGGAAAGTAAAATCTAATCTCCTGAATAAGACTCCAAAATATAAATAAAAAACACTTTCAGAAGGGGAAGAAGGAGACACAAAAGGATAAAGACAGTAACTGAGGTCCAAGATGATGTGGGAGGAAGAGATGTGGGACTGGAGCATGCGTTTTGGGGGCATTGAGACTGAAATGTATATTGTAGTTGGTATCCCAGGCAGGCGGATATCGGGTTAGACATGGTTTAACTGCAGTAGGTTTTAGTGTGAAGTCAATGAACATACTGACTCAGGGGGACCATAACACAGGACATGGACTCAGATGTAAAAAAAGAAAAAGTTTATTTGCAGGAGAGTTCTGGAGTGGGGGCGAAGAAGGGGAAAGGGATCCCGTGACAGCAGGAGGGAAGACAGTGCATAGAGATGTGTAGCTGGCAGGGAGTGTGAAAGTGAGGCGGCAGCTGGCAGCCAGGCAGGAGCAACTTGATCCTGGGACATGGAGAGATTGGTTACCATATGCTAACGGCAAGACATGAAGATTGCACAAAGATTAAGTTGGCGGGAAACGTGTACTACCACTGAGGTGAAACAACAATCTGGCAAAGAGTGGGTGAAGAGCCGTTGTTGATATACTGTAGTAGAGGAGATGAGCCGAGTTCATGCAGGTGTGCTGGTGGAAGAGGGACCCTGGAGAGTGAAGCAGGGAAGCCACGCCCACAGACAGGACACAGTGGAAAAGGGAAAGCAACTGGAGGAATATATATACATGTATATATACACGTGTATGTATATACATATACACACGTGTGTGTATACATATACACACACATGTGTATACATATACACACACATAATTTTTCACATTAATTAAAGCCAAGTGTAGGGATGCATAATGATTTCAATGAACAAATAATGACATAACATTAATGAATTTGGCAACCCAAAGGATAAAATTACCATTGAATTTCATTTGAGGAAAACATTTTGTCTTAACATGTTGGAAAAAGTGTTGCTGGATGCTCTGGCAATGGAAAATATTAGCTGCAGAATGCTCTGGCAAGGTGGTGAAAGTAAAATGCGCTGTTGAATGCTCTGGTGACGTGCGGTAAAATATATTTTAGAATGCCTTGTCAATGTGGGGACAGTAAAATGCTTTGCTGTATGCTCTGGTGACAGGGCCAGTAAAATGCACTGCTGAATGATCTGATGTATTGTAGGTCTGAACAAATGCATGAAATAATGTGTCCCACCACATGCTGACATGAAAAACATAGAAAGTTCCTTTCTAGGTCAAAAATGAGATTAATTTTTCCTCAAGTTGTTTTCTATCTCAAGTTATTTTCAACACTGAGTTGGATTTCTAAATATTAAAAGGTCGAGGCTATTTGATCCACCCGGAAAAAAAAAAGTCCCTCAAATTGTTGGAAAACAACGCAAAAGAAATGGGCCACTTTCTTAATCATTGTTATAAACAATAAAGGCAGGAAATGGGAATGTTTAGAAGTTACAGAATAATAGAGGGGTCATGCTAGTATAGTGAGCATGAACTTAGTGAAAAAAACCAGAATTGACCTCACACACCACCAAGTGACTTTTCCAGTACTCTGACACAAGAAAGATGGTGACAAACCTGTTTATTACTGAGAGTGGGCAAGATGTTTCAAGCCTGAAGTAGAAGGAATGCATGTCATGACAAGGGCTCTCTTCTGTGTGTGGGGACAGTGATTTTAACCTGTGCTCATCAATTCCACTGATGAGAAACAGGTGTGCAACCACACCTGCTCCCAGGTCCAATTAACTAGACCCAAGACAGGCATAGGCCACTCAAACCACACTACAACCTCTAAATCAAAGGATTAACTTTAATTTTGCATTTCCCAATGTGTATTTTGTGCTGCCAAAATCCAGAAATGCTTTAAAACTTTAAGGCCTTCTTTCTCAGAACTTCTGTTTGCAACACCTTAATCTTGAATAAGCCATGTGAAGACTGAACACCATGAGGCAGAGGGTTGAGTTAACATCAAAGTTCAGTTTATTAAAGGGGTTTTTAACCAAGGTGGGGAGGGGAATAAAGGTTCCAACACAAATGTCTTCCCATATCAGGGTATTTCCAATAGTCACCAAAAAAGACCTATTAAGTTAACTTAGTGGTGGTTGCCTATGAAAAAGAACCAAACAGTCAATTAGAAAACATACTTAATTCAACCCACTTTGGAATTACAGTGGTCTGTGTCTTACCTCCCAGCAGCATCCCTCTCAGGGGAAGGGTGAACCTCTGACTGAGCTGAGGTGAGCTTCAGTCTTTATAGCCCAGGCTGATCAGAACCCAGGTGTTGTTACTTGGCAATCAGACACAGCAGTCATCACTTCAAGCTGATTGAGGAGGTAGGCAGGAATGTACCTCCCCTCAATCACCCTGCCTAGGGCCAGGCGCTGTCTGAATGGCTGCACCTCAGCCAGGGCACACCTCTTACCTCTGCTGAGACGCTGTTCAGGGCCGGCCCATAGAGACACTCCACAAACTCTTAATATGGGAAAAAACAGTGACAGTCAATAATGGCACTTGTAGATAGTCCGATAAAAAAGAAGAAAGGTATTAGGCTGCCATGTTCAGGCATATTTTAGAAAACAATGTTCAATGTTCATAAAATTATTAACCCAATATGCCGTACATTTAACTCATTTAAATAGCACCCAGACCAGCAGCGTGCTTAATGTTGTGATGACCAATACTAAAAGAGGAAAAGAAAAGACACTGAACATCACATAGTTTGATAAATTCAGTCACATAGTTTGATAAATATCATGGTACACGACTTACAATTATAATCCCCACACAAGGTTTGCCCCTTGCGTCTACAAGCAGATGAGTGGAAGCTATGATAATAAAGCCACATCAATTATTTGACTGTGCATTTCACAACCCAATGGAGGCGATTCAATTTGTATGATCTTGCAAGAGAGTTGGCCTACCATGATTACAGCGTGCCTATATGGCGACCAAACTTCCATCAACTGCTGTTTTCTGGGCTCGCAAACAAATATTTGGCATCCCTCATGCTATGTCTACACCCCACTGCACTTCCGGTAGTAGAGAGCGAGAGAGAGCGCTAGCTTCCGTTGTACCTATATAGTCTTCACCAGGGTCCTAAAGGCATCCCCATTACAATGGCCTCCATTTTGAAAGGCCACTGTCCTGGTGACAAAGTACAGCTAGGGTCCAAAGGTGTGGGGCACCTGTGAGTTTCTAGCTGATGTAGCAAGGGTTTGATTTACTGACCTTGGAAGGTGAAAGGGAATAGTATGCTACCCTGCTGTCTTTCTTTTATGCCTTGCACTATGTTAGGCTCCACTGTTGCTACTACATTTACATTGTTGCTGGGGCCGTTTTCCTGTTCATAATCTAAAACGGGGTGGGGTGCCAGGTCTATGTGATTCTATGCTCATGGTTTGACTCGCTGGTTCATGGAAAGTGAAGGAGGGGGCCTGAACTCGCCGCCACTCGCCGCCGCTCACCGTAGTATGACTCCCTCCGAGTCACTGTCGTCATCCACTGTGTTAGAGTTTGATTGTCAAGGTGGACCACCTGTCAGACCAGGGTCAGGTAGGCATGGTGGTGATAGAAATCTGTAACACTCCAGAGCTCCGCCCTGTTAAGATTATTTTCTGGACCAGCACCATCTCTGGGGCATATTTTGTCAACCCTTCCTTCTTTATCCATGTTTTTCACAACCACATAGACGACTGGATCCCAGGCGTCCTGAGTTTTGTGACGTCCCGTGGAGTGACTTTCCTGTAGACAAGAGTTCCAAGAGCAAGAAGGGAAGTTGTTGATTGATGATGTCTATTTCTCTGTTCTGCTGCCTGATGGAGCTGAATGGAATGGAACTGAACTCAGACGATTTTGGTTTTCATCCACTCAATCCTGTGCTGACCTGGGCATGGGTTCCTCCTGTGATACACCCAGAAAATCCACAGGCAGTTGGGCCTTCTGACCTGAGTTCATATGGTGAATTATCGCTTAGTTATATAATTAGGTCCTGGTCCAACACCAACCAAAGACTGCCAACTCTGATGCCCACCGTTGCTCCACAGCCCCCAGTTTAGCTGACTGCAGATAACTGAGGGGGTTGTTATCACTGAACACTCCAAATTTATTTCCCAGCAGATACTCTCAAAATCTATGAATCACTCCCCATTTCAATACCAGGAATTCCAGCTTTCTGGAGCTGTAGTTAGACATATTCCTTTCTGTGGGTCTGAGGCCCCTGCTTGCAAAAGCAATTGGTCATCATTTTCCATCATGGTCCTGGGATAACACACCCCCAATTCCAGCATGACTGGCATCTATTTCAAGGACAAAGGGTTTGGTGAAATCAGCATATCCCAGAACTGGTGCACTCACAAGTAGCCTCTTGAGTGTTTGGAATGCATTTTCACACTCATCGGTCCAGCGGTTGCCTCTGACACCTTTCCCAAGGGTTTTGCGTTTCCTCTTGGTGCCCTCCATTTTTGCCAGCAACTGGTCGAGCCGAGTAGCGTACTTTGCAAAATCCTCCACAAAGTGGCGATAGTAGGAAGCGAATAACAGGAATGATTGTAGCTCTGTGCAAGTAGTCGGTCGTGCCCATTCGACCACTGCGCTGATCTTGGAAGCATCAGTGGCAACACCGGATGCTGAAATTACATGACCCAGATATCTGACCTCAGATTGGAAGAAGTGACATTTCTGTGGCTTCAATTTCAGATTGTGTTCTGAGACAGGTCAGTAACAGGTCAAGACATTGGAGATGCTGGTCAAAGGATGATGAAAAAAATGACAATATCATCCAAGTACAGCAGTAAAGACTGAAAGCTCAGATCTATCTTCAAAACTCAGCTTCATCAACCTTTGAAAGGCACTAGGGGCATTACACTGCCCAAACAGCATCTGGTTATACTCAAAGAGTCCAAAAGGTGTACAAAAAGTAGTATTTGCCTTGTCCCTCTCTTCTCTTATCTGTCTGGGTACTTGATTGTACCCACTTGCGAGGTCCAACGTTGAAAACCGAATGAGCACCTGTGAGAGCATCCAAGGACTCCTCAAATCGGGGCAGGAGATAAGCATCCTTCCTTGTCTTGGCATTGAGCAAACGGTAGTCCACACACAACCTGATCTCTCCAGTTTTACAAAAAAAGGTAGTATGGGCTACAGCTTGGATGCACAACGCCTCTGTCCAACAGCTCCTGAATTAAGCTCAGAGCACGGTCCTCCGCCCATAGCTCTGGGGACCTGGAGGCTTTGAGGAAGTCCAGATACGACCTTCGGAAAGCCATCAGAGATGCAAAGAGAACCTACAGGGACAAGCTGGAGTCCAACTACCACAGCTCTGACCCCAGCCGCATGTGGCGTGGACTGCGCACCATCACCGACTACAAAGGGAGAAATAGGAGTGATGACCAGCCCGTCGCCTCTCTTCCCGACGAGCTCAACACCTTCTACGCTCGGTTTGAGGCGAGCAACACCATCCCTGCTGTAAGGCTTGCTGAGGACCAGGATGACTGCACTCTGTCCCTGTCCACGGCTGACGTGAGGAGAGCTCTCAAGAGAGTAAACCCTCGGAAGTCGCCAGGGCCGGATGGCATTCCAGGCCGTGTCCTCAGAGCGTGCGCCGATCAGCTGGCGGAGGTATTCACCTCCATATTCAACCTCTCCCTGACCCAGTCGACAGTCCCCACCTGCTTCAAACAAACCACTATTATACCACTACCCAAGAAACATCCCATCTCCTGCCTGAATG
>OMKR01103148.1:0-10559 GCA_900302355.1 Cyttopsis rosea | reverse complement strand
AGAAGTGAAGACTGAGGCTTCTTACCTGACACGGTGATCGTCGTGACAACAGGCGTGATGCCAGCGTCTCTGTTTTCAAGGGAAAAGGGTTAGTCACTACAGGCGTATGGGCGTGTATGGACACACTATTCTCAACGAGGAGAATAGTGACAACATTCGACTCAATAGGATAAATAATTTGAATATCTGCCAAAGCAAGAGAACAACAAATTTATGGTAGGCTACACATTTTCAGCAGTGAAAAAGAACAAAAACACAGCTCAAGTGAATATCTTGTTGTGCGAGTACTGGTACTTTCATTCATCCCAGCGCGTCTGCGGGTGGAGATAAATAAAAGATAGTAAAACAAGTGTTTCCTCACATGGCGGCCTGTTTGCTGAGCCACTGCTGGCAGGCGCGGCCGTCCTGGATGTACTGCAGCACGTCGCACAGCATCGTCCGCTTCCTGCGCTCGTCCTCCCGCACGCGCTTCACCCGCTCGTACACCTTGGCACCTGGTTTCAGAGAGAGCCACAAAACATTAGATGCGCTTAACAAAGGCATTTGGAAAAATATGTTTTGTGGCAAGTTGATGTGAATACAACAAAAGTGCTATTGAAATATAAAGCTTTTCCCAGCCTTGAAAATGTAAGTAAATAAGTTGCATTATTGACACGACAGTGTAATTGGAGGAAGCTTAGAAAGATTTCATTTTGGAGCAGTCGCTGGCTAATTTGATGCAGGGAAGTGTAGTTTGTTTGAGATTAACATTTTATTTGATAATAAATTGAAAGAAGATTAAAACATTTAAAAAAAAGTTTAGTAGTTATCCACAGATCATATTTTCTGCACCAAACAAAAAATAAATGGAAGGTTTGGTGATGGAATCTACATTTGATTGACACAGAATGGAAGAGGAGCTTCAGCTAAACAGAAAGCTTTATGAATCACCACTTTATGCAAAAGCTTTAATCTGTATTTGATGGTCACTTCCAGTGTTTTTTTGCATTTTTGAGCCATTCAATACTTTCCTATCGTAATCACCAATTAGCTTGTAGTGTTGGTGAGAATCAGCTTTGTTTATCACTGGTTGCAATCACACAATGGTTCAACTACTCACTGTACCCCCAGCTTCTGTTTGGTGAAAATTTGAGCGGGAAAGCAGGAGGTGACCTTTAATTAGTCAACATGTTTTCATGCACCACTCACAGTAGTATACAAATTTCCCAAGGTAGAGCAGGATATAAGAGTGCCTCGTTTGTTTTCCTTTCAGCTATGAAAACCTGATTATTTTCAAGGCCAGTCGGCTATTTCAAGGCTACTAAGCCATTTTATTCATATTAATGACAGACCGTCACCAAGATCCAAATGCCTGAATGTAAATTTCATTTTGCAGCAAGCAGGTGCTTTTATAAAAGATCACAACTGTACCCTTGGCTGTCGGCCACCCACAGTGCTCTTGCTGCCAACAGCCGATTTTAATAATTATGCTGCAGTTCCAAAAAGAGTAAGAGTGAACCATGCACAGAGCTCAAGTAAGAAATTGGAAAAATAATTCCCTGCTTTACGACCCGAGCCAACCACCTTTGAACTGGATCTCTTTCGAAAATAGGCAAAGAGTTTGGTCGGTGGTAAGGAAGTGACCGTGAGGGGCGGAGCGTCTGGACTCACTGCAGAAAGACTTGATCCCGGCTTTCCTGTACTCCTGCAGCCGGCGGATTTCCCTCCTCAGCTCAAACTCCACTGGAAGAGAAGACCGCGGGATTAGGCGGACACGGCTGTGTACACTGCTTCAGACGTCGGAACTTGCCCACCCCCGCCTTTCAGATCAATGCTTCGTGACATCAGAGCTAAACACTTTCCAAGCAACAGCACAATCTAGGGACTGACACAATAAAAAGACTGTTTGTGCCATTCTGCCCCTTTCCTCCCCCGGTACAGAACAGCGTGACTAAATGTACGCATGCACGTTTCGACATATGGCACACGCCTATATGAGCTAATTGGAAATCTGCTATCTGCTATTACATCAAGGATTAAACAGAGGGGTGTGTGAAAGCAATGAAAAGATAAGAGCTTTCCCTTAAAACTAAGTTGTGTGGTCAACTTGAAGGATTTTAACCCTTTACTCTGGCATAAACACACTGCAGCTCAATACTGACATGCGTGACTCTCGATGAACTTGTCGTGCTCAATGGGTCCGGCCACTCTGGCAAATCGTCTCATGACATCATACAATTCCTGCACCTCTTTTGGGTAACATCGCTCCAGCACTGAGAGAGAGAGAGAGAGAGAGAGAGAGACAGACAGAGAGAGATTGAAAAAAATAACTGTGCTACTGGTAGTATATCTGGTAATGATTCATCCAAGTATAGGTAAGATCCCAGAAAGACAGAACAGGAGGAAAAGGTATGCTCACAAAAGCAACCTGACTACTTTGCAGAACCACCCTGGTACGTCAAACGGCTACATAAAAACACACATACTAAGGAGCTTTTTTTCCCCACACACACATCTCAAAGTGTCTCCAGTGTTGCCGAGAAACGGATAACTTTCAAAGCCAAAATAGAAAGCTGTCGCGGGGGTGTGAGACAAGCGATTCTGTATTTCTTTTTGCTCATCAGCTTCCTGTATCCATGCACCAATTAGCAGCTTCCAACTCTGTGTGGCCCCTCGGGGGAATAATTCAGGGTTTGCACACCCTGCGCGATGTGCTGGACCCACCGATTGTGGGGTCAGGGTGAAGGTAAAGCCTGCATTACTACTGTATGGCAACATGCAGATCAAACACACACTGTATTCATGTAATGCAAATACTGTGTGAATGCCTGACTAAAAAAAGAATATATATTTTAATAGTTCGGTTTCACGTGTATTAATACAGCAGACTAGTTTAATTCGAGTGATACCTGGACTCTCGCTTCAGGAGGAGTGCAGCTCTACAACCTTAAGACGTCTTTTGGTCAGACCGCCTTCAGCAACAGTGGAGACATGACACCGTGAGCACTCCAGGCTTGGATACTACTTTATGCAGGCACACGAGCACTGACACACACACACACGCACGCACGCACGCACAGACGCACACATACATACAGTCTTTGACAGTCTCCATGACAACCAGCCTGCAGCTCCATAGCTAGTCTGGGTTCCCTTTTGTCTTGAAAGACTACAGAGATAAGGGAAAGCAGGGAGAGAGGAGGGCTGACTGGAGGCTGGAGGTAGATAAATAAAACATGAGGGGGGCACTCATTCTCCGACTACTAAACCACAATCAATTCCACAGGGCAACACCTGGAGATTACAATGGGCCAGGTAGCCGGTGGAAACAAAACAAACAAACAAAAAGACAAGTTCAACTGGAAAGAAAAAATAATAAAGATTCATGAGACCGTCATGTGACCTCCAATTCACACACTAAAGGCATGGAGTGGATTAAATGAGTGAGTTGTGGTGGAATGTAACTAAAATAAAACCTTATAAACCCTCTGGCTATTTGTCCTGCAGTGAACCTATTCATAGAGAGGCAATTAAGCTGTGGAACATTCTGGCACGCAGCCCATTGGACTATTCTAGGTCCTGACCATAAACACTAGCTCTGCTAGCCCCCCCCCACCCCCCTCTACAGCCACCCAAGGGGCCACCAAGGTCAGCACTGGTTATTGCACCAGAGTTGTTTGTGGGCATCCATAGAAACGCAAACACAGCCAAGCTGGCTGGTAGATATGAAATACCCCTCCTGTTCGATATGAATGCAGTGCTGGCCCAGCCCGGGTGCATTTTAAAAGAAGACTCACTCTGGAATTTACGCAGGTTGATCAGTCCGTGATCTCTGATAATCCTGGAAGAAGCAGAGAATAAGATAACACACTTAGCAGCAAACTCACAACGATCTCACTAGGATACAAAACTAACATACATTTAAACCGGTTGTTCGTTCAATGGCGACTGATAAAGGTGTTAAACTGTTAAAAAGGATATTCGAAAAAGGATATTCGATTTATTGACAGTGGCATGCTTGCTGGAAAGCATGCATGCCATTCCACAATCCCCAGAGAGCTACAAGTTGTTAGGTCTGATTTACTGTTGTGTGGAACGCTTTGGAAGGTGTTGAACTTATACAGAAATGCTTTCATCCCCCTTTCCAAAGCGGTTTGTTGCCCAGTGAATTTTTAGGGTTTATAAGATTAGTAAAGTACGGGATGTCTGGTACTGACGTGCATTCAACCAAATCGATAAGAACAGGAAAGCAACCGTGAACAACATAGAACATGGCAGCCTCAAATCCTGCGAAAAATCTGATTTGCAGAGATTAGCTTGTTCATTTATGAGGCAGTAAAATATTGCCAGTTACAAAACTGACTTCTCCTTGGCTAATAGGGACACAGCGGGCAGAGTGAGTCTACTCTTTTTCAGTCACTCATTTTTCACCAAAAGGAAGACATACTAGCTTATACCGCCATCTACTGGTAGAGTTGGATCATTACATCATCCAATAAAGACATAAACTTGATTAAAACAATCCACTTACTTCTTCCTGCGCTGTCTCTCCTTTAATCTTGAGTGATATATATCAACAACTGCAACCTTGAGTGCTAAATGGAAAAAAAAAAAAATTATATATATATATATATATATATATATATATATATAGTAACGCAATTTTAGACGATGGCATAACTCAATTAATACTTTTCAAATGATTAAATTTCAACTCACCGTGTAGGACGTCTGAGTCATCATCCACAAAGTCAATATCTTTCAAATCCCATTCAGCATAGTTGTCAAACTCCTGGATAAGACAGGAAGTATTAAACATATTTATTCAATTAAAGTATTATAATTAGTTTTGTCAGCAAAGGATACGTATTAAGAGATAGCTGTAAGAAAGTAGATCAAAATGTAAATAACTGTAACAGAGCCACCTTTCTCAGATTTATTTGTCCTTTTTTTTTTTAAATCAACGGTGAATAAAAACAAAAAACTTAATGAAATAGAATAATTTGGGCTTACAAATGCAATACAGTTAAAACCATTTTCCATTTCGAGTCTAAGATCTGTGCCCACCTCCATGAAGTCTGCTCTGGCAGGCATGTATCCGGCCATATCTCGAGACAACACTGAGTCAAACGTGGGCCTCGGGGGTTCGTCTGTGGCTGTGATAGAAGGAAAATTGAGCACACAAATGTGAATATGTCCTATGAGTTGTGTCAGGAAATTTCTTTTAATTTAAATTTGAAATATACAAAGCATGGCGCAAGTTAATAACTTAGACAATGTAGGAAATCAAAACAAATAAAGGGATAATTAAAGCTTGTAAGCCAATTCTCAATAACACCTCTCTGCTAATGTTTCCAAAGATGTTAATGTCAAATTTTTTCCACCCACTGTCAAATTCAAGTTGCACTATGTAACTTTTTGATGTAGCAATAGTACATACTTTTCAAGATGTGTGTATAAATGTGAAAACCCATCCATACAGCACCAAACTCAAGGGTTTGGCCGCCAGAAGATTGTTTGGTTAGGTATGACCAGTGGTGGGAAGATTTTGGGAGCAGACAGATTCTCAAACCAAACTTCTCTTCTGTTCCTCTCAGTTTGACAGTTTAGAATGGAAAACACAGAGGTGCAGTTACTGATGCTCATTCCCAAAATCACATAGTGCAGGTTTTAAAAATGACTGAAGATGAAACGTGAATGAAGTCTACAGACGTTTGAAGGGAATGGCGCTGTCTGCGGAACGGGACTCCTCGATCTGACGGAGGCTCAGCAAGGTGGAGGAGAACAGCGGGTTGTTGATGAAGTTCTTCATGTAGTGGCTCTCGCACTCGTCCTTGGATTTAGTTCGCATCTGATACGCAACATCTTGCCTGAAGGGAAGAAATGGAAGTGTCGCAGTTGCGTCAGTTCCTCTTATTTATTCCACGCACAAACATTTCCCCCAATGCACGACACCTGTGTTAAAAATATATTAAGAAACGGGGGACAACTGACTTACCAGTTCCCAAATCCACAGTCCATAACGGCTTCCAAAAGGGACATCTCTTCCTGTGCAGTCCATCCAGGTTCCAAAACAGGAAAGTCTGATGTCTGCACAAAAGACATAGAAGACATTGTTAAAATGCTGTCTATTGTGTGTGAGAGAGAGAGAGAGAGAGAGAGAGAGAGAGAGAGAGAGAGATTACTTGCAATGTCAACCGATATGCATGAAGGTTTAATTTTACTAACCATGATTTCATATTTGTGATCACTCTCGTGTTTTTTATACTCAAATCCCCTGGTGAAACACTGAAACACAAGAAAATGCATTAATTGTCATATTAAAGTGGAAGATAAATGACCATGGCTTCATGGATGAGTCCGTATCAGCTCCTCACCTGAAGGCAGAGCAGGAAAGGTGAAGGTCCGCACTCTGCACACTTGATGTAGGGCTCGGTGAGGTAAGACGAGCAGCCTCGGCACGGGGGCTTGTCAAAGGGATCATCTAAAATGGGAGATTGCGGTCATCTTATCACAAAGCTTTTGGCTCTAGGGTTATTTAATCACAGAACAAAATTGCCATGCAATATTTGTGTTTCCAACTCCGACGCTCTTTCTCTGATGTCAAAGTTAACTTTAATGCGATTCCAACCCAGGGTTGTTCGTGGATTGCTTTGGTGAGAGATCCAATGGCTTCGGGAAATGTGCTCCTATCGCCGAGTTGCCTAAACCTCCTCCCAGAAGGAAGCTGCTCAAAGAGGGGCACGCTGGGGGAGAAATCTACAGGTCTTTTAGTGGAGGCAAGTTATAGAGAGACGAAGACAGTGGTCTGTAATAACATGGCGTTCCATTGACCCTCGATGCAATCTACTCTCACCAGCTGATTCCTGCCCATAGAGGACAAGCCTCAAAACGGATCATCTTTGGCGTGCGTTTGTACATTGCTACCCCACTTCATATCTGCACTGCAGCACCAGAGCCCTAACCTGTTATGATAATTCCCTCGCCTGTTCAAAAACTGATGCCTCAAGCCTTGGTTTCCCCAATATCGTACTATAAAGCATTTTGACTGCACCAGTTCACCATGTTATAAACTCGGGATGCACCGATACCGATATCGGACCGATACCAGGCCGATACCGTTCTAAAATCCGATGCCAAGAACCACGTGTAACATGTCAGAAATCAAAGCAGAGGGACTTGATATTCTGCATTTTTGTCACATACTGTAGAAACATGTGAGGTTTCTCTAACGGATGGAGCGAGTTCTCAATCATTTTAGTCCCAACGACCCAAAACTAGCAGTCAGCTCTACTATTCAGTAAAGGTAACGGATCGGATCGGTGCTCGGTATCGGCCGATACTTAAAGTCAAGTACTCGGAATCGGTATCGGCAGAGAAAAGTGGTATCGGTCCATTCCGATTAGAAACCTCCTTGTTCCTGTGGGTAGAGTCCTAATGGCCACGTAACCCAAACCACAGAAGTATCTGAATCGTCTTGGTCAGAACACACACACACACACACACACACACACACACACACACACACACACACACACACACGCCTACTATAACTTAACATAATTTTACCCATAAAACCCCGGATAAACATTAGGATAGAGCGTGAATATGCAGTAACATCACGTCACCTCAAGTGCAGTTTAATCACCGTAAACAAACCCGAGCTAACAGCAGTAGCGTTGGCAGCGTTAGCAGCGAGCTAACTAGCTGGAGATAGGCTGCAGCGGCTGCTAGTTAAATTCTACGGAAAGGACCGGTGCGTTGACTCTCTGGTCAGCGGTAAACCGTGTAGTGAAATGACCACTTACTCCCAAAAGATGCCAAACGGTCCATTGGCGTGACGCTCGGTGAATAAACCCAAAGCCCGGATTCGGTGTTTTGGTTCCAATCTGTTTCTCCAGCTTGACTCGTCGCCCTGAACACGAGGAGGCGCAGCCGAGCGCAGGTGCATCGATCTGACGAGTCCTCGTGTTCTTCTGTGTAATTAACGTCGTTATATTACACGTCACGATTCGTACAATTAATCGTCTAAATAATGTTTTGCCAGTGAACACATAAATGAACAAATCAACAGAGATATTTATGAAAGAGCTTTTTCAAAGTGACCAGTGTAAGCGAGATTTGAGAGCGTGAAGTTTGACGGTTGCTATGGGTTGCTATGGACTCCGGTCGCCATTTTGTGAGGATCACTTCCATTCAATCGCATAGAGAAATAGCTGAAATATATGAAATGTACAAAAATGGAGAAAGGAAGGGAGAAAAATAAGGGTCGAAGGTTTCACGCAAGACGGCTGCGAGATTTTCTGCGGCGGTTTCATTTAACTCAAAAATTCACAGACCGACGTTCACAGTCAATGCGAGTGATCCTCCCAATATGGCGGCTTGCTCCAGCAATGTGACGTCAGCTTCACGTTCTTTATAGATAATAAAGATAAGATAATAAAATAAGACTAGATAAGACGATACGTTGCCGGAGCGAGCCGCCATATTGGGAGGATCACTCCCATTGACTGTGAACGTCAGTCGGTGAATTTTTGAGTTAAAAGATGCTTTGGAAGTGTTGTCGGGTGGAAAACTGCCACAGAAAACCTCACAGCCATGTTGCGTGAAACCTCCACCCTTCCTTTTCTCCCTTCCTTTCTCCATTTTTGTACATTTTGTATATTTTAGCTATTTCTCTATGCAATTGAATGGAAGTGATCCTCCCAAAATGGCGACCGGAGTCCATAGCAACCGTCAACCTTCACATTCTCTATGATCTTCTGATTTTATATTACACTACTGTATCTGATACGATTACAAATTTAAACGTTTATTGTGTCGCCACCACACGGTGGCGACCTTGCATCGATAATTAAAGGGAAACAATTTATTCTCTTCTTGTCCCATTATACTGCAATTTCTGTCTCTCACACACACACACACACACACACATATATATATATATATAATGGAAGGAATCTGTCTTTCTTTCTGTCTGTCTGTGCTTCGATTATCTGGACAACCGTTCATCCGATCTACTTCACACTCGGCGGGTGTGTTGCTGGCGACCCGAGGACGTGCGGTGTCCCATCCGGTGCAATTTGGACACGTGGAATATTAACAGACTTTGATTAGTTTTTGTCTGCGTCGCTCATTCATGAATGTGGAATCCGGAAACATGTCACAAAGAAGAAGGAAGAAAGGGAGGAGCACAGGCAGGAAGGAAGGAAGGAGGAAGAAGGGGGGAGTGAGGAAGGAAGGAGAGAAGGATAGAAGACTGAAGGAAGGAGGGAGGGAGGGAGGAAGAAAGGTCCTCTGTCCTCATTAGCCGTCCTGAAGAGGCCTGTTGTGAGCGGGCGCTGCACTGGTACATTCAGCCCAGATGCTCTTCTTCTTTGCCTCTATGTCCTAAATGACTTGTGCTACGAGGTCTTCTCTGTGATTTTCTTTTCCATTGAGCACCATCATTTGAGGAAAAGGTCAAAGAGTCGTGCTTATTCACAGACGTTCCCAGTTGCACAACTTGATTCTACTGATTCCCAGCACCTTGTGGTTATTATGGCTTTGATAATCGGTTACCAAATTAATTTCAATATAAAGGTAAATACTGTTTCCTGGCGCCGGCCCCTGGTTACATTTCCCCACATTTGACAAGACATCTTCCCTGGACAGCACCGGTCCCAGTACATTCCATTATTGTCTTAACTATGAGAAATACTTATATTTTAGGTTTATATTTCTCCATTTTTTGACATTCTAAAAACAACTTTAAAACTCTAACCAAAAACATACTTGTATACACACACTGACACACGCACGCACGCATAGGTAATTGCTTGAAAAATCCACTACAGTAAGAGCTATAATCCTATCAAGTAGGCCGCAGTGTGGCTGCCAAGCTGTCAGAAACAAGGAGCGAGGGGCCTAAGCCTCATCTCGCCCAAAGGCATCTCTTTGAGGAGAATCTATAGTGACAAGTAGGTTCACAAGTAGAATCCCCTGCACCCTTTTGCCTGCCCCTCTGGGCTCCTCACAGATCTTTGGGGAGAGAGACTTAGTCACCATTTGACCAGCTGTTTTGGGACATCGGGGCTTGGAGAGAATCAGATCCATGAGTAATATAAAGGGAGACTCGCAACAGATTGCGGACAACAGAAGGACAATGGCACTTTCACTGTCATTGAAATCTGTCTGAGATGGACTTAAGATTTTGTCCGAAAGTACATTTCAAATGAGAGTTTTCAAGTTAAAGCGCCTTTTCATATGGTGTGTAAAAACTGGCCTCTTTCACTGAACAAGGTCATTTACGTTTAGAACCACAATAAAAACGAGGTGTTTTAATTCTGATGCTGTTTTTTAGAATGGTAGATAGAAAATATATGTGCAGTACAGCCTCGTGGTCATTGAAGTTATATAATGATCAGCACATATGCATGCACGCATGTTGGATAAATTTATAGTATTCTATTAAAAAGGACCGTGTCAGGCTAACAAAGGAATTAATGCGAGCCGTGACGTGTGTTCCTCCCCCGCTATGACCCCAGCTGCAGCATCCCTATCCCTGGCCAGACAACCTGCTGACCCCCCGGACCATGTTC
>OMKR01103143.1:8596-19703 GCA_900302355.1 Cyttopsis rosea | reverse complement strand
AGACCTGCACCACGTGCACGA
This sequence comes from Cyttopsis rosea, assembly GCA_900302355.1. Lineage (NCBI taxonomy): Eukaryota > Metazoa > Chordata > Actinopteri > Zeiformes > Parazenidae > Cyttopsis > Cyttopsis rosea. The sequence continues at coordinate 19,682 of OMKR01103143.1, read as the reverse complement.
GCACCGGGCACAGATGGTCGCACAGGTGAACCACCAACACACATGGATGCAACCGAGGGAGCCAGAGCTCCCAGCGGCCCCTGAGCGCCTCCCGACTCCACGGTGCTGAACTACACCATGATCACCCACAGAAAATGTTCAAATTAAATCATGTTCGACCACAAATGACAGAAAAGAAAAGTTGGCATCGGTGTATGAAGTAGATGTACAGCCTGGCATTCTATTGTTTTCTCCCAAAATCGAAAATTTCACACTCACCAGATAAAAACAAACAAACCCAATATATTTAAATGAATCCATATTTCTTGCGAGTTTGAAATTCAGTTTTAGTTTTAATTAGGGTAGAGTAGAGGGAGAGGTACAGTATAGATAGAGTAGAGGTGGAGTAGACTAGAGTAGAGTGAGGTAGAGTAGAGGTACAGTATAGATGGAGTAGAGGTAGAGGTACAATATAGAGTTGAGGTACAGTAGAGGCACAATACAGATTGAGTAGAGGTAGAGGTACAATATACAGTAGAGGTAGAGTAGAGGTAACTTTTCTACCCATGTTGTGTGTTTGCTTTGATCTTATTTATTTATAAGGCTTATTTTAAGAAGTTTTCCTCCTTGTCGCTACCTCTACTCTACCTCTACTCTACTTCAACTCTACTCTACACTACCTCTACTCTACCTCTACTCTACACTACCTCTACCTCTACTCTGCACTACCTCTACTCTACCTCTAATCTACTTCAACTCTACACTACCTCTACTCTACACTACCTCTAGTCTACCTCGACTCTACTTCAACTCTACTCTACACTACCTCTAGTCTACCTCGACTCTACTTCAACTCTACTCTACACTACCTCTAGTCTACCTCGACTCTACTTCAACTCTACTCTACACTACCTCTACTCTACCTCCCTCATTCCGTGCTTCACTGTTCTAACTGTAGGAGAACACACTGAATAACTCCATGAAAGTGAAACTCTGGGGTGAAGGACACGTTCGGACCCTGTTCAACTTCTTTCATCATTTTTGTGATTCATTCTAAATTCCAACCGACATGAGGTCACTGTCACACTCTTGTTTTTCACTTTCGATTCCTTTTTCATATTTTTGGTGTCACCTTGAACCGTGAAAGTCAAATTGGCTGAAAAAACGTCTGAAATGGTTAAAACAAAAAATTCGGATTCTGATTAATTGAGTTCACGGGAGTCCACTTTTCCATCTCACCAGCTGGACGTGGACTGTGCCATGTGTCCGCTGTCAGACCTGTTTTCCTGCACGTCACACCTTTTACAATGAAATAATCCCATGTCACATCTATGTTTATTATTATTATTATTATTATTATTATTATTATTATTATTATGGCTACTAATAGATAGTGATGCAAGACTCGCGAACGATTCGTTGGTAGCGAACAAATCTTTTAAGTGACTCAGGTCTCTGGAGTCACTCCGGCAAAATAATGAATCTTCGACTCACAATCTGACTGATTTACTCTTTGCCTTCCACCAAAATAAATTAAAAGATTCCTGTGAGAATTCCTTTCACAACTCAGAGCCGAAACGACTCCTCTGACCCTCGTTCACGGTGACTCGTCCAGGACCGAATCTGAAAAAGAGTCGAACCTTTCATCGCGACGAATAGTTCTCACTTTCAGAGTGAAACTTGCTGCTGTTCTGTCTGGAACTGATGAATCAGATGAATTTGTTCAGACTTGTCAATTTTGATCTTGCAACACAAGAGGTAATTCCATTATTTATGTATTTTAAATGGAATTTGAAAACGTCTCAGTAGTGCAGCAGCGGTTGAAAAACGCTGAACTCGACGTCTCCAGGAAACGCACAAACCATCCCTTTTATTTGTGGCGTGTTTATTTTAATGCAGAGTGAGCAAAAAGATGATTTCCCAGAACGACAGAACAAAACGAAACAAACATAATATGAACAGAATGCACCTGTTTGACGGAATATTTCAACCCTGTTACCATGTCAGCGGCATGTTGGCAGACCCCGTCAGCGTTTAGTTTCATTTGAAGGGCAGACATGGCTCCCGCTTGGCACTTCCCTTCTCTTCTCCTCCGTCGGATCTGATTTTCAGGGGCTTGGATTTGGTTGTTATCGAGCGGCAGGCGGCCTCCAGACCCCGCGCTGCCGGTACAGGGTCTGGAGGTCCAGCAGTCGGTCACACTGCATCTCAATCAGTCAGTCAGTCACTTAATCAATCAGTCCAAGGATCAGGTTAGTCAGAATATCAAGTCATACGTTCCAAGATTTGTCACTCCACCTTTCAAACCGCCCACCCATCCATCCATTCATCATGTGTGTTAATTGATAAAGTGAATTATTTTACATAAAATCATCAAGTGAATATGTTGAAATAGACATAATTTAGAATGACTCCATTAAGAATACACAGTAAAATGCATTATAATCGGGTAAAATTGATGATCGAGTTTTAAAATAAAGGGTTAAAATGCTGCAGTAAATGTGTTTTTATTTGGCAGCTTGTGAATTCAACGGCATCTGGAGCTAAAATTAAAGGAGTAGCTAAAATTAGAGTAGTCGATCCAAGTTAGTGTTTTCTCATAAAAACCCACGCAAGGGCAACTTTGTTCACCGTTGCTTTGCATTTGTTTCCCCAGGTTGGAATTGGTTGTTTCCGAGTTTCTATTTAAACGAACGCAGCATTGTCGTTCTGATCTGTGTCTGTACCTGCTCACTAGGGGGTGACCGCACCGTGAACCTTTCCTGAAGTTTGGATGAAACAACTTTCTCCCCCTTTAAAAGGTGGCATTTTGTGGAACAGACTTAGCAGAAATAGAATGGAATATGGAATACTGCTGGGTGATGGAAAACGCATCACTAATTGCGACGCTTGTGATTTTTCCCGGGAATGTCACCACAGACACCCGGTTTTTAATAATCTAAATTCTGCAAATGCAAGGGCTTTCATCAGTGGGTCATAGGCTCAATCACCTTTGTGTTACATCATTCAGCGATACATAAGTGACATTTATTTAAATGAAAATGTTTGAGATTGGCACTTTAAAACTAACCTACCATAAGTTTTAAAAAAATATGATATGTTGACAAAAGTTAAATTCCATTAAAAAAATGTAATTCCATTCAATTGAAATTGAGTTTCATGACAGAAAATTCAGGTAATAGGGCTCGGGAAGTTTGACGGTTGCTATGGGTTGCTATGGAATGGAATGGAATGCGGTCTCCATTTGGAAGCATCACTTCCATTCAATTGCATAGAGAAATAGCTAAAATATACGAAATGTACAAAAATGGAGAAAGGAAGAGACGAGGTTTCACACAAGATCTGGTTACAAGATTTTCTGTTTGGCAGTTTTGCCACAAGACTTCCAAGATGTCTTTTAAGTCAACAATTTGCCGACCGACATCCACAGTCACTGCGAGTGATCCTCCCAATATGGCAGCTTGCTCCAGCAATGTGACTGAATCTGGCTGATTGCCACGCCCGCGTTCCTCTGGTACCTTTATGGACACATAGGAACACTGTGACTCATAACCACACCTGCATCAGTACAGTAGCCCCCCCAACATACTAGCAACCCACCCCGCATTGGCACAAATTACAATTACTCAAACAAAAAAATTATAATGTCAAAAATAATACACAACCGTCATCCTGGATACTCTGCCTGTAGCTGCCCCCAGCCATCCTCAGCATCCTGGTACCTGAAGCAAATTAAGAAGACAGGCACTGCAAGAACAGGTGAATAAGACAACAGGGCAATATACACAGCTCAAATGAAGTAAGGGAACACTTAAATCACACATCAGATCTTGATGAACAAATTATTCAAGTTGAAAATCTTTACTGATGTACATTGTATAATTTGTTGAGAACAAAGTGACGAAACAACGGTCAATGGAAACCAAAATCATTAACCCATTGAGGGCTGGATTCAAACTCACACCGAACATCAACGTAAAAAGTTTAAATCACAGGCTGATCCAACTTGTGTGAATTTTATCACGGCAACTCATAATATGACTCAGTAGTGTGTCTGGCCCCCGCGTGGCTGTATGCACTTCCGACAATGTCCGGACACGCTCCTGATGAGTCGGCGGATGGTGTCTTGGGGGGGATCTCCTCCCAGACCTGGATCAGGGCATCAGTGAGCTCCTGGACAGTCTGTGGCGGTACTTGGCGGCGTCGGATGCACAGATACATAACGTCCCATAGGTGCTCAATTGGATTTAGGTCAGGAGAATGAGAGGGCCGGTCAATGGCATCGATGCCTTCATCATCCAGGAACCGCCTACACACTCTGGCCACATGAGGCCGGGCATTGTCCTGCACCAGGAGGAACCCAGGGCCCACTGCACCAGCGTAAGGTCTGACAATCGCTCTGAGGATTTCATCCCGGTACCTAACAGCAGTCAGGGTACCGTTGGCTATGACATGGAGGTCTGTGCGACACTCCAAGGATATGCCTCCCCACACCATCACTGACCCACCGCCAAACCGGTCATGCTGGATGATGTTACAGGCAGCATAACGTTCACCACGGTGTCTCCAGACTCTTGTCATTTTGTAGGGCTCTGGCAGTGCTCCTCCTGTTCCTCCGCACAAAGGAGCAGATACCGGTCCTGCTGCTGGGTTGATGCTCTTCTACAGCCCTGTCCAGCTCTCCTCGTGTAACGGTAACGGTCTCCTGGTATCTCGTCCATGCTCTTGAGACTGTGCCGGGAGACACAGCAAACCTTCTTGCGACCGCACGTATGGATGTGCCATCCTGGAGCTGGACTACCTGTGCAAGGTACCGCCTCATGCTACCAGTAGTGACAAGGACACTAGCAGAACACAAAACTAGAGAAGAATCAGTCAGGAAGGATAAGGAGAGAGCAATTGTCTGTGACCACCACATGCAAAACCATTCCTTTTTGGGGGGTTGTCTTGCTTATGCCTCCATTGCACCTGTTGTCAATTTAAATTGCACCAAAGCAGGTGAAATTGATTCACAATCACTTGTGCTTCCTAAATGGACAGATTGATATCCCTGGAGTTTAACTGACTTGGTGTAATACTGTGACGATTTAGTGTTCCCTTCATTTATTTGAGCAGTGTATTAAGCTCAGGTCACACTCGACACTAGTGACTAATCAAGTGTGTGACAACGTGTCAATATCGTTGTCCGTTCCTTTTTTGTTGTGGTTTGTGGATATTTGGCTACGGCCATGACCTTGGTCTGGGGCCACACGGCCCCGTCCCACCACACGGCCGAGGTATGTCGCTGTAGCCACATAGTCACATTTGGACAAATGAATGATGAGCCACGCTTCAGCCAAACAGCGCCTGGATGCGCTGAAGATGCGAGTGCCACATAAATAAAGTATCAAATGTGGGATTTTATTCACAAATTCATTTCAAGCTAGCATGCTAACCAACTGCATAGCTTTAGCAACGGCAGCACCTACTTGATAGACATGTCACCCCATCTATCTTATCCCTCAATCCATCCAACCATCTATCCATCCATCCAACCATCAATCCATCTATCTATCTATTCACCTATATCCATCCAACCATCTATCAATCCAACCATCAATCCATCTATCATCCAACCATCTATTCATTTATTCATCTTTATCCATCCAACCATCCAACCATCAATCCATCTATTCATCTATATCCATCTATCCATCCAGCCAGCTATCCATGTCCTGACTCATAGAGGAAGAAAAAGAGGGAAGGAGAGGAGACAAGAATGAGAGGATGTGTGGAGGAGAGAGGAGAGGAGTGGCGACGAAAAGAAAGGAAAGGTGTGGAGAGGGGGACAGGCTCTTCTCTTCTCCACTGAACTCCTATCCGTTCTTCTCTCCTCCTCTCTCCTTCCGTCATCTCCTTTTATCACCTCAAGAGAAGAGAAGATGTAAGGAGAGAAGAGGGAATAGAAGGAGATGGAGATGCAGGGGGAGAGGAGATGATAGAAGGAGAGAAGAACAAATAGGACTTCAATGGAGAGTAGGAGAGGAGAAAAGAGCCAGTGCCCCCTGCATCTCCATCTCCTTCCCTCTTCTCTCCATTCCTTTCCTCTCTTCTTCTCTCCTCCTCCTTAGGGTTAGAGGTCAGGTCAGAGCCAAGTCCTGCTCCTTTGTCGGAGAGGGACCTACCTGGCACTGGGATGTGGATAGTTTGAGGATGTCTGTGGCAAAAATCAGAAAAATCGGTGAGTATCCATAATACACCGCATTTACCCTTAAATAACTAGAGGACGTGCACTGTACGTTTAAATGTTACTGTGAATTACGAAAATAGTCGGACAATCGTGCGACAATCGACACGATTCAATAGATTAATGTTCGTGACTATGAGCACGAAAAGTCGTGATACCGGGATGGTCGCAATGCGTTCTGGAAGAGAAGGTTTTAACTTCTCCAAAATCATCAAGTCACACAGATCATCAAAAGTAGTGACATCAAGCGCAGTTAACTACCACTTAAAGTGAGTTGACACGTCTCTGGCAAACTCCACATACAGTATGTTTGGCCATTTTTTCCCCTCGCAGGACACTTAAAACGCTGGCGATATGCCTCTGGCACAAGCTTGTATGCCTTAAGCACCGCAGATCAAGACAAGACAGATCCTCAAGACTCAAAGATGAATAAGCCTCTTGTGCTTTCCCTGAGAGGACACGCTGCAGCATAAGGGCACAGTCCGCATCAGGCCAATTTCTAGCCTTAGATACACGATCAAACAACAACAACAAAAAAAGTACCTGGATCTTTCGTCAAACCGTGGCAGCAAGTGCAAGTTATTAACATCAAGGCGATACACAGAAGACCTGGGCACCTGTCCGCCCTGATCCTCACTAGACAACATGCCAACTCTGACCAGACAAAACGACATCTCTCCAAATATAGTTTCACTTGCTCTGATTGCTGGTGGATCCCCTACTTCAATTTGCTTTAATTTTTTTCATGTTCCATCTGCAATTCCAAAATCTCTTTTTGTTGCCCAAAAGTTAATGCGTGTGTCTGAAAAGATAAAGCAGTAGGACTTGGAGACAACTATTCTTTATCTCCTGGCATTAGTCCTACTTCAATTAATTTTGTTTTTATAGCCGCTTTAATGTTTTCCTCGAGGCGTTTGTCTCCGACAACCACCACTGAATCATGCTCAGCAATCATGAGCAACTGGTCTTTTGTGAATGAATCCAGGGACTCCTGAGATGGAGCGGTACCTAATGCCTTAATTTCAAACATTTCAAAAGTTTACAATGACAACACACTGAGCAAATCAAACTTTACGCACACACGCACCATTTACTCATGCGCACAAAGAGGTATAATCCTCAACCCGGTTGGGAGTTTCTCCGCTATCTAAACACCAATCCGACTAACTAAGCTCCCCCCCTAGTCTTCATGTGGCTACTTATGCTGGGTACTTACGCACTAAAGAGCGCTGGATCAGGAGAGCAACTGGCAAAGAGAGCGACACAGTCAGCTCAACAAACTCAAGGGAAGACTCCGCACCCCTTCACAAAAACTACACACAGGGCAACATCGTCTGGACCAGCTGGTACAGTACCAGCATAAACAACGGGCACACAAACTAGAATTCTATCCACAAAATCCGGGTAACAAACAACTCTACAAAATATTTTTCACAATTAAAGCCAGGCACAAATTGGTCAGCTTACCCTGCAAAGCCATTTCCAAATGCATTATCCTTTCCCTCAAACCAACACTCATGCACGAGCAGATGATAGCTTACCGGCACAGGTAAACAAGGTAAACAAAGCGGGCGTGCCACGAGCGCTCCAAACTTTACGCACACGTGCATCAAATCCCAAAGTCTGTGCATGAGAGCACACCTTTTTCCCGGATGGACGGACCAGCCCCCGATTTGTCATAACCCAGCTCCTAGGCCATGACAAATACTGGAATGGACACAATGGATGGCGGTAAATTACAGTGAAGGGATTTGTGATAAAGTAAATTGAAGAAAAAAACTACTAATATTGAGTGTGACAGTCAGTACAGTGTGTCAGTAGAGTACTATTCAATTACTATTACTATTTTTTTTTATTAGAATTTGAATTATTATAATGTTTTCTTATCTTAAGTGGATAGTATACTTGATTTTACTTACCTGTGCCAGTGAAAAACATTACAAACCAAACCTTAAAAAGAAAGTAATTTGTTAAAGCAGGGAATTTGTATATGTGGCAGTTCCGCCTGCCACACACCACCCAAGTGGCTTTTCCAGGGATCTCTGACACAGGGACACAGGCAATGATGTTGCAATCAAACAACTTTATTTGCAGAGATGGAAAGCTGTTGCAAGCCAGGAGCAGATGGAATATGTGTTGTCATGACAAGGGCACTCTCCTGTGTGTCTGGATGGATGCTTTTAGCCTGTTGCTCATCAACTCCTCTGATGAGCAACAGGTGCACAGCCACCCCTGATCCTGGGCCCAATTAACTAGACCCAAGACCGTTGGCTGCTTAAATCACACCGCCCCCACACCACAGTGTGTTATGAGTAATATGTTCTAAGAAATATACTACAGTATTTGTGTGATATTTCTACTCTTTGTCAGGCGTAAAACATGTACACAGTGTGCTGATTTACAGTGTTTGGTGTGAGCTGTGTCTCTATATACAAACACTATAATGTAAATGTGCACTGTGCATTAACAGTGTTTAGTGCAATGACTAGTTTGGACTACATACTAGATTAGTGAGACTAGTTAGCACACATTGCATTAGTGGCATTAGAATACAACATAAAGTTTTGTATCATGTTCAATTTTACATATTATAAGGTGATGCTGGGGACCAGTATATTTATTTATATTCAATGTATTTTATTAAAGCTACTGACTGATAGGCATTCAGTCGTTTCTACAGAAACTTGGTGCTTTTTACAAATTATTCATCTCTATTATCGTTACAGCATTAATTTCCATATTGTTACACTACAATGTTTTTTTTTACATTTTACTATACTATCATTGACTTATTGTTTATTTTATTTGTGATACAAGATTAATTATAGGAACTCCCCCTGCCACACAAAATAACACATTCACAATACCTTCTGAGTTTCAAATGAACATGTTCACACACACATACTGTATACGTATATTCACAGTCACACTAGGGCCCGATGATATGAATATGATATAGACCGATATGGATTTTTTTGTCACCGATACGGATTTTCAGGGGAGAAAATTTCAGATAACTGATATTATCTGCCGATTTTTGCTTTTGTCAGAAAATAAATGGAAACCACTGGTTTTAAGAAAACACTGCTTTATTGAACAAAATGTGTTCGTACACATGAATGTATATGAATACAATTGAATGTATGATAACTAAATAAATATTTAATAATAGTTATTCAATAATAACATAACTCAAATATAATCCGTTTCAACTGTTTAAATAGTTAACTCAAATAACAGTAACACAAATGATTATTATCACACTGTACAGTGTCCTTTATGGTATAGTATGCACACGTTTATTTAACAAATCTAAAATTAAAATAGTATATATATTTTTTTTTTTTAAGCTTTATTTATTTATTTATTTATTTTAATCCCTCATTTTAATTTGTTACTGTTGTGTTTTTGTCTGTCTTTTTTAAAACAATTCCAGGGCTAAAACCCCAGCAGGGATGAATATAATGGGATAGTAGACCTATCCACGATGTCCATTTCTCCGCAGTCTCCACTAGTTTACCTTCGACACCGACAATCCTTTAATGGTCATTTAATATTCTCCAAGATTACATTTAATCTTCTCTAAAATTAAATGTCAACAGACAAATGTTGACTTATTCAAGATTTCGTTAAGCAATGGAAAGTCATTAGAACTTCACTTACTTCTACTCGTGGCCTCCAAATCTGTTCCTGCATGGTATTGGTAAGATTGGTAGGATATAACCTTTATTGGCACTTTATCTGTGAAATTTCAACCGATACCGATAGTTCTTCGGAATCCAAATACGGGCCGATGTCATCGGCCTACCGGTCTGACCCTAATTCATACCTAAAACCACTAAATTACAATTTGCAATCTTACACATCACAAAAGGTTCAGTCTCATGTGAATTAAACCATGAATAAATTAATGCAGTGTCTGCACACAAGCACACGTAGAGCCTGAGGGCTGAACAGCGCTGCACGAGCTGCTGAATATTAAGCCATTTATGTCGCGAGGACAACAAATATTTCTCCCGGGGAAATATCTGTTTGTTCACCGTATAAATGTATGCAAAATGTTATGCCGACAATAATCATAATATATTATGTAATTTAATATATAAATAATGTATAATCATTTATTTGTCTATTATAAAATCTGAATTTACAATGCCCTTGACATTGCGCGCAAGCACAAATAAAATACAGTAAATTTGCAAAGAACAACGATAACAACGGACAATAAAAAAAATTTATTCGGACTGTTCAGCTATAAAATCTGCAACCAGCCAAAAAAAGACAAGAGATTATATAACCCGGTCAGTCAAACTTTTTTGTTTTTTCTGTCTCCATAGACCACCGAGTCTACCTCCTTTTTCATAGACAGCTGTGTTCACTCCTATTTATGTGACTATAGACTGCAGTGTCTATTTGTTTTTTGTCTGTAATCATAGACCACTATGCCTATGTCCTTTTCTTTTATATTATCATAGACTGCTTCTTTTTTCTTTCTTTCTTTCTGAAACCATAACCACCGTGTCTACCCCTGTTTTTCTTTTCCTGTAACCAGAGACCGCCATGTCTACTTCTTTTACTCTTTTTTATAACCATAGACCAACTCCAACCAAGTCTACACTTTGTGACTGCTGTATATGCTTGAATTAAGGTATGTTTTGTGCAGTCAGCAGACATTGGCAGTAGTGCTGAGTAATAAATATAAATTTTAATGAGCGTTAAAGTTACTACTGTTTTAATTTACTTCTACAGGCTTGTGTGGCTTATTGCAAACATCTTATTTGTCTATCTCAACTATTTTACAGTCATGCATTTTAATCTGATTGGGTTTCGAGGCCCAAAAATAACTTTCCTTCTGCGTTTGACAATAGACGGGCCCGGGGG
>OMKR01103128.1:0-27556 GCA_900302355.1 Cyttopsis rosea | reverse complement strand
AAGTATTCTGAAGTTATAGCAACTTCGTAACGTAGGGAAAAAGCTTTTGATAACTTTTCATCTCCAATGTCTGACGATGATTGTGTGTGAATTAGAAGTGGGGTGCGATAAAATCCCTAGAACTAGTTTGTTCAAATACGAAGTGTGGAAATGGAGAGAAATCGGTCATGTGATTCAAGATGGCCGACTTCCTGTTGGTGTTAGGGTATTGGTCCTAGAGACTTTTTTGTCCGTCTTCACCTGATACATGTGTGTAGCAAATGTCGTTCATCTACGTCAAAGTTAAAGGAGGGGGGGGGCATTGACTTTGAAAGTTGTTTCCTGTTACCAGTAGGGGGCGCTATGACTGTAAGTCAATATGGGTGTGTAGATGTGTTCAGGGTGGGTCACTGATGAAGCAAGAGAAATTTGGTGCAGATTGGACAAAGTATGCTGGAGTTATAACAACTTCCTGTTTGATGGCGAAGCGTCGAAATTGGTCGCGTCGTCACGGCAACCAGGAATAACGTAGGGAAAAGCTTTTGATAACTTTTCATCTCCAATGTGTGAAGATGACTGTGTGCGAATTAGAAGTGGGTGCGATAAGATCCCTAGGACTAGTTCGTTCAAATACGAAGTGTGGAAATGGCGAGAAATCGGTCATGTGATTCAAGATGGCCGACTTCCTGTTGGTATTAGGGTGTTGGTCCAAGAGACTTTTTGGTGCGTCTTGACATGTTGTACATGTGTAGCAAATTTGGTGTGTCTATGTCAATCTGGGGCGAGGGGCGCCATAATTTAGGGGGCGCTAGGAGGCGCTAGAGAGCCATTTTGCCCCGGCCAATCATGCAAACCATAAAATATCAAATTTTTCGCCAGGTCTGGCTTGTGTGCAAAATTTGGTGACTTTTGGGGCACATTTAGGGGGGCCAAAAGGCCATCCTTTTCGGAGAAATAAATAAATTAAAATTAAAATAAAAAATATATATATATAAATTCCTACAGATACAATAGGGCTTCGCCCGGTACGGGCTCAGGCCCTAATAAGGATAATAAAAGTCGAAATAAGAAATAAAGTCATGATAAAATGAATGAATAAATGAGAAAATTAATTTAAAAAAATTAAAAATCATAAAATCATAAAAGAAAATTATTTTGTAATGTAGATACTCAACATCGTGATCTGATGAGATTGGAGAGAATACGTGGGGTTGAAACTAAAGAGGGAATTCCTGAACTAACTTCGAGACCTAATCTGTGAATTAAGAGTGAAAGGAATTAAAGAAATTAAAGACACCCTTCCGACATCAACAACATGATCACCAACAGTAGCGATGGATTGATCTTGCCTGGCATGGCGTAGTGTGGCGTTGAGAACGATGTACCAAGGGACAGAACTCCCCCACAGTCGCTTTGGCTCGATCGGGCGAAGACAACTCCCGGTGGGGTTGGCTCCCACTGGCGGCCGCATCGAAGGTTCGATCAAGATAACGATACGGTGAAGCTCCGTCTCTCCCTGGATTCGTCAGGACGACTGCGGTTACGATCTCCTTGAGCAGAGGCCGGCCCACGGTGTTCTGCTGAGCGTCTGGCGATGTTGTTGGTGGACTCGTCAAAAGTATCTTGCAAATAAGGTCGTTGGCCGTTCGACATTGATCAAAAGTTATTATTGACTTTAAAAGACTTAACTCCAAAATTCAAAACGCCAGACCGCGTGTTGCGCATTCACGCATCCTAAAGTTTAAAATGAAAAAATAAATTATGTCTGAGATTCGAACTCCAAGAGCGGAGTTCGGCCTACGTCACATGGTCGCACCCCTCCTTTTCCTGTTTCTGGGGGCTTCTATGTCTCTGTGTCTCTCTCTCTCTGGGCTTCTTCTGACTCTGCAAACTCTGCCCAGAACAAAGGGGTTTGGGGAACCTAATCAGATCACGTTGGGTGTGAACCTAGATACAACCTCTGGTCAGTCCTTGTTCCTTTTCTTGACTAATTCTAACATAGACATTTAAGTAAATATTCCTCCATATATCCCTCCAATCTTATCACATCCGATGTTTTCAAAACTGTATATGTTTATTATTTATATTACATATTGTAACAACGTACTGTATATTGGTATGGATATAAATTGAGACGCAACAAAAATCAAACATTTGAACTTATAGTGTCATTTTCAAAACTATTCTAATGGCATTGAAACACAATAAATCTGTATTTTGTTAATTTCCTACGATGGATTTAATTACTAACTTATAAAGCCTAATTTCTAATATCAGTAATAATGCATGAATCTAATTACTATCTCTATTATGTGTGAATAATATAAGAAAAGAGATTCCTAACCAATTAAACTACTCTACCTTTTATATAAGCATTTCATTAATAAAAGAAGACATAAAAAATGCTTTAACAAGGTTACTTCACAACAAAGAAAAGACTACAGAAAATGAAAAGTCAGGGAATATAGAAAATGTAAGTCTCTTGTTTAAGATTGTCCAGTTCATGTGGTCTCAGAGTTTTAAGGTTTGTTCAGTCTTCCAGGTGTATTTCCAATAGAACAGTAAAACAGAACAGACAAACGAACAACACAGTTCACAGCCGTGGGTCTCTGTCCCATCTGGGTTTTGACCTCTGGGTCGCTAAGTGGTCCAACATCCTGAGTTCAGTTCAGTTATCATATTAGCCAATCTCTCTGTCCAAGTTTTACCGCCCTGAAACGTTACTTTGGCGCTTCAACTATTGTAGTGAGAAAAACCAGAGTCTCCCGCTGGACTTCCAGGGTAATAACTTGAATCCCTAAAAAGGTTGGGAATAAAGTTAATGGGTTGAGGAATGTTGAAGAACAACAATTTCGTTGCCACGATGTCCAGACTTTCGATGTCCGCTACATAAGAAAAGCGGAAGAGCGGAAGTTGAGCCGCGAAATATACCCTTGGTGGTGGGATAGAGCCGTGGCGTTGTCACTTCCTCTGCCTTTCAGGCATGAATGCAGAGTCTTTCAATTGGATTACCCGATCTGATGATCAGTCCCATGAGTAATAGATTGCAGACCCTGCGATAGGGAACCAGGATTATCACAAACCCAATATCCTGTAAAGGGAATTTGAGTGACTTAACCCAAAGTATGCTTAATCATCAATCAAACCTTTAGAACAAGATCTAAATGGGTTGATACATTTCAACATTTCTGAATTTGCAATGTCCTATTAGCAGTACAGTGTAATTAACTCAGAACCTCAACTTTAGGTCGTCGGTGTGATGGGACGGATCATGCAACCCACACTCATTTCCTCCATCCTGCGTTGTGTCAAGAGTCCTGATGTTCCTCTGTCCAACCAGAAGGCGGCCATTCAGTCCCTCAGGTTGATGAACATCGATGACGAGGTACAATAGCTGAAGATGTTAAATGTCATTTTCACTGTTTTAAATGTGCCAAAATGAAATTCTTAGCACATTGTTGTATTTCCCCAAGCGCCATTCTAGTCTTCAGTGCATTTCAAACAAAATAATGAGGCAACCATGCCAAAATACAATGTAATGACTTTATAAGCACCACACAGCGGAATGCAACAAAAATCAGTCTATTGCATTTCTAGGTGGATTGACACAAATCCTAATCCTATCATTTTAAGACATTTTGAGTTGCTGTTGTTTTTTCTCCAAATATTAACCACCCCTGCCATGGTGTGTATAGAGTTATCCTTCTTCTATGGCCCAGTCATAAGAAAGTGGGCAGGAAACAAACTCACTTAGGCAAAGGAAGAAGGGGTTAAAAATCCTTGTTGAAGAGACAAACACAAACTCGTAGGTTTGTGTAATTGATTTAATTCTGAGCAAGGACAGGCCAACTGACCGGCACTGTTTTCTCTTGTCCACAGGTCAAGGATGTCCTCCTGGAAGTGTACAATGACGTGGGCGCCCCTTTGGAGAAGCGCGTGGCGGCCTACCTCATTCTGATGAAGCGCCCAGACCAGACGCTGATAGCAGAGCTGCTGAACTCTTTGGAGGACCTGGGGGACCCTCAGCTCAAGAGCTTTGTGTCATCACACCTTCACAACATCCGCAACTCCAATGACCCCGAGATGAAGAGGTGAGTAATTTAGTCAGTAACATTGTTAAAAGAACGATTACTCATCGAATGCACAGCCCATGACGCCCAAATTGAACTCTGCTACATACTCCATGTACTATCGTCCAGCATACTTTACTAAGAGTAAAAAGAACGATTGTTTCTTGTATATATTACATCGTCGTATTTTTGTCCCCTCCAACACAATTGTAAGTAAAAATAGAACCTGTGTTTTCCTTGTTTTCCTATTGATGTTTTACACCTCACCGTAATGTGAATTTAAGGCGAAGTAAATAATGCTACAGTATAGATTTTCTACTATGGTGTGCTCTATAGTCAGCACTCAGAGCGGGGAATGTGTTTAGTTGAATTACAAAGTGCACACGTACTATTCCTTACCAAATTAGTTTGCAAATGTAAAATGGACAGGTTAATACAGCAAGTTTTCCAAGAAATGTAATGCATTGTAAGGGTTATTTGTTGTTCTGGGGTGTGGGTTGTTTGTTAGTCAGGTCCTAGCTCTACGCTAGCCAGGGTTCTCCTCATTTCATAAATCCCTTTTCCGCTAATTCGCATAGCTGTTGACTGGTTGAGGTGTGTGGGCATGCCATGATTCCCAAATGACGACTAGTGATGTCATGAAGGTAATGCACAAAGTTGGTTTTGAAGTTTAAATCTTCTTCCATCCTTGGTTCATTTCTGGAACCGAAGTAGGTTTGCAGAAGGTGGCAGTAGTACTGCCGAGGAGGCTCGGGCTTTCCTTCCTTGACTGCTGTGGCAGCCAACAAACCCGTTGCTGACGTATAGTCAGTGAACTATCAATGCCTGGCAGAGTTGTTCGTAGTCAGCTTGGACGTGGCCAGGCTGACGCTCAATGAAGCTGCTGATATCACAACTCGAACCAACCTTGATTAGGTAGGTTTTGTGATCAACCGTAGCATTCGGCAATCTCCGCAAATAGAACCCAATGTACAGATAGACGCTAGCATCATGAATACCGTCCACCCCCGGTTCATAGTGTTTTATGTTGCGGGAAATCTTATCCAACTCTCTATCTGTGGGACCCTGTGCGTGGTAGACTGTGCCGTCCCAGAAACGGGAAGACAGTTCGGTTTGCCCTGGGTCCCTCTCAATTCTACCTCTAGCTTCCTCTAGTTGTTGTCGAAGATCCAGTATGTGTTCTCGATCACCCTTTTGGAATTCGGTATAGACTTGGGCCCAAGCCTCTTCGGTTGCCTTCTGAAGGTGATCTTTAGCTAACTTCTGAAGCTCACATTCTTGGAGGGACCGTTCTAGCCTTCTGCACCTTCCTGTGGTCCTGCCCTCACAACCATGAGACTCAGTACCCACTCTGAATTGGGTACGCAGAGAGTTTCGACGGGTAGGGACTCGTCCTGTCCGAATCTGTCATTAGGATTTGGGAAGTCACCTCCCCCCTTTGTTCCATTACCAAGACTAAGACTAAGATAGGGAAACAGAGATCCAAGCTTAACCATCGACAGAAAGAAAGATATCAGAAATTAAAATAAGAATGGGTTGAACTGATAACGAGAAGCCTTCCATTCAACAAGTATATTCTTAGAATAAAGTAAAATCAATCAAGGAAATAATAATAAGACAACTACTTTCCAATTCTAAGACATTCCAATTGGAAAAATTGGACAAAATAAGAATGGGTTCAATTGATAACAGGAATCCTAAGGTCAAATAGAGAGTGAAAGGATAACGTTAACATAGAAAGGCCAAAATCTCTTTCAGAGAGGAAATTAATCAATTTCCGAAATCAAAAATAAAGTTGTCTGAGGTGGTACAGATTCAAAAATAAATATATTAGGATTAACTATTGATGAATCCAAACGATACAATGAATTCAGAAGATAGACGAGTGAATAACCAAAGTGATTATCAAAATTGAGAAAAAGAAATTAATCAATTCAAATTAATCACCTAAATCAGAGATTCAAATTAATGAATCACAAAGTTGAAGAAATTTTGATTATGGATCTAGTTATTCCTAAAATAATCCAATTAGTGATTGGCTCTCACCGATTGCAAATACCCACAGTCGACCCGACATGCAAGGTTCAGTTGCGCAAAGCAACCATTCGGGGGCGCTGTGTTTTATTTACTTCCCCCAAAACCAGAGGAAGGTCAGTACACTCTCCTGCATTGTAGGTGGCATTGTGTGCCAATCCATCCAAACAAACAGAGGCGGATTCAGAGGAGGGGGTGTCTTTCACCTGAGGGGTGTTTTGGCTCCTTCCCCCTTGGTTACACTGTTCATGGAACAAATTCCCCCAGTGTCTCAAATCCCTTGACGGTGTACTTCACACAATAGAACTTCTTTAACTGGTTCTTTTAACACTGTAGCAAGCACGAATGCTGAATTAACTCACAGTCACTGGACTATCTCCACAAACTCTTTTACAATTACAATTTCCTTTAACGGAGGGATTCCTTTCTCCCTCTCTCATACAGATTCTCGTCTCTTTGGGTCCGCTGCCTTCGCGACGGTTTTCCCTCAACTGAGAATGTAATTAATCCTCCCGCTGCTAGAGCAGTGTTTTCGTGTTGGTTAGCTAATCCACACAGAAAAACATGAGGTTTCCAAGTAGGTTACAATTCTCTGGAATATTGTAGCAGAATTTAACTCTTCACTCGGGACAATGTATTATATTCTGGAGCATTGCAGCAATATACACTCACAAAAGGCCTTAACTACTCCGCGCACTGCGGCACCGGGGTAACTCGGATGCTCCCAGCATCACACTTCAATTCGACCATTTAGTTTAAACTTAGTTCACAAGTTATAAAGGTCACAAATCATCAAGGTTTAACTGTCCATAAAACACAAAAAAATAAGTCAGGGCACATCTCCTAACCATCACTAAGATTTAGCTGCACACATAGAAGCCAGGTCACAAGCACTAGTTACCATGTGGGTGAACGCTAATGCTTCATGTCACCATGTGGTCGATCAGAGGAGCTACCCTGCCAATGCTAGTAAGCTACCATGTGGGGGAGTCTTTGTTTGTTCTAACATTTCCCTCCAACACGGGAATAGCCCTTTGTCTGTTTGCGTGTCCTTAAAATAGGTTCAGAAGTTTGAATATCGGCTGCACACAGGGCACAAAATATGTAAAGGTTATTTGTTACTTTAAATTATAAATCATCTTGATCGGAGCACCACCAACATTTTGATCTTTTAAAACCTGGAAAAGATTACATTAAACCAAATGATAGTTATAATTGATCAGTCTCTGAAGGAATTAGAACTCTTTTGCGATACATTTACATCAGAACTCACCTTTAAGGAACACAGACACACGTATCTTGAGGTGTTCCAGCTGCACAAACATAAGCACCATCTGTTATACCACTCTTGCTTACGTTAAGTATCCTGGCTGAGGAGCCAGAAAGGGTTAAT
Organism: Cyttopsis rosea; assembly: GCA_900302355.1. Lineage (NCBI taxonomy): Eukaryota > Metazoa > Chordata > Actinopteri > Zeiformes > Parazenidae > Cyttopsis > Cyttopsis rosea. Next base: position 20,080 of record OMKR01103128.1, on the reverse strand, counting down.
AGCGTCACAGGGGGTAGCAGAGTTCGAAACCCTCAGGGGATCATTGTTTTCACCCTGGGGGTCCGAGAGGGGTGTTGTAAAGCGCAGGACCTGCGCCTCCGATGGTCCAAACATCCTACTATCGGTGTTCAGTTTCAACATTCCAATTGTCTGTTGGACATGCTTTAAAAAAGGATACACCACTCCATCAACTCCATCAACTCAAAACCATTGTAAGGCTACTTGAATAAATGTTTTCTGTCAGACTATTTGTAATTTTTAGACTATCTATAATTAATGACCTTTTGCGCCACGCATCCTGCAATGTTTCCAAACAGTTGCGTTTTATAAACCAGGCATTACATTTCTTGAAAAATGAGCGATTTGACACATGTTCAGAGCCCAATGTTTAATTGCTGCCGAGAACCGTGTTCTACAATGTCTATCTTGTTTACTCGTTTAAAATTTATAATACTGTATGTAATTAGTCGTTGACTTTTTGGGCTCGGAAAAAAAACCATTTCACCTTATCTTTCGTAGAAGGGCCATATACTTCATAGTGAAATATATTTATATTGAGCAAAAATGTCAGAAGCTTTCTTAAAATGAATTTAAGGAAATGAGCCAATTGAAATATATCAACATATCTATACCAATCTATTGGCCTTATAGGTGTTCTAATTAATACATGCTTTTACAAAACACAATTTGAGAGGACATGGAGTTATAATGGGTGCAACAATGATGGTGTGTGGGGAGAGAAAATATTGTTAAATGTATCCCAATAATTTCACATTGGCTATGGGCATGAAAGTATAAAAAGGGGCATTTATGCATGTTAAATTAGCTTGGTCATCCAAACAAGGTATAAAAGAACCATTTCTTCTTCTGGGCAAGTGAGTAAAAAATATCTGTACTTGTGGGACCTGTGTGCAGGTGGCTGTAACACCTTAGAGTCATTCCCTGAGTTGTCTTGCCATCACAATGCATTGTCGGATAAGTTTGCCAGCGTAGTGTACAGTGTTTACATACTACAATATTTCTGCAGGTGTAGTATGTCATCCTGGTACATTTTGCATACTATTTGATGCATATTATGGTTTCAGACATACTATACACTAAGTATGTACTACATAGTATGCATACCACAGCATGAAACTTAGGTAGACCGTTGAGCATCCTTGAGGAAGTTCCAGAAAAAATGTGTTGGCCAATTTTTTTGGGCCATCTCTATTTGTTTCTCCTTAACTTTTTCCTGTTGTCCTTTCTGAAGGATCAGAGAATATGTTAATATGGCCTGGCCAGACAAGATGTCCCCCGGACCAGGTTCCATTGGTGCATCCCACAATTACAAGTTTGAAACCGGCCTGGGCTCGATGAAAGGCAACGTAATCTTTGATGCTGCCAATACCCTGCCAAAGGAGGTGATGTTGGAGACCACACTCAGAGTTTTTGACTCCAGTTATGATGTATTTGAGGTACGTCTTGGGTAAAAATTCTCTTAGATCTACTGACGTGAAATGAGTTATGATATGTTTTTTGTTTTAAAGATCGTTATCTCTACCTTTGTAAGGTCGGTGTTGAGGGTGATGGATTTCAGCCAACCCTGGATGCTCTGTTTGGAGAAAAGGGCTTCTTCCCTGATTCCATCTCCAGGGCTTTGTACCTGGTAGATGACAATGCCCCAGAGATGCTCCATCAGGTTTTGGACAGAATTGCCCCCAACAGAGATAAAAAGAGAAGACAGGTCACACGCTGTTTGAGAACTTTGTCACACATTGTGCCTTAAAGTCCAAGAAAACTGCATTATTGTTGAAAAATATTAATCTGCTCTGTATATTGTATCAGTATAGTTAATTTGGTCAAAATTTGCATTTCCAAAAATCTGAAACATTTATTTTACATTTATTAACATTTATTTTATCTTTCTGCAATATTAGCCCCACCTATACTGGCGTTTTCCAGTAAGTGTGGATTTTGGTACCGACTGACACTTTTGGGTACTAATGACCTAGTTTAACCCCTAGATCAATTTTTTCCAAGTTTTATGCCTTTTTGAAATATGAAAAGTCACAATAACTTATATTTAATTTAGATGACCCATTTCACTTGGACTTTAACACATATATCACATTTTTGTCTGACATGAATGTCCTGACTCAAATGCAACTCTTCATTGTCCAGGTCCCACAGGACCTCCTGATGGACATCAAGGATGCTGTCAACAGGCTCATTGAGGACGTGAGCTCCTCGTCGGCCCCAGAGGCGACAGCCTATCTTAGGCTCTTAGGAAGGGAGATAGGATACATCAAGACCAGCGAACTGAGACAGATGGCAGAAAGTCTGTTCATGTACTATCACATTTTTTTCAGGATTCTGCCAGCAGAGGTAATATCTTTGTTTTCCAGAAACTATTATTCTGAGAAAACTTTTTAATGCCAATTAAACACCCGTTTAACTCCTCTTCTCGCAACTTCAACATATTCCCTTCACTCAACAGACATTTATTAAGCTGACATCTAGCAATGAAAATGACTTCTTTGCACACTACATCTTCATGGAGAATGCCTTCGCTTTGCCCACTGCTTCTGGCCTACCCCTTAAGTTCTCGCTCGCTGGGGTAATCGCCCCTGGTGCCAGAGGTGGAATTAAGTTTACTCCTGCCTTGGTAAGTTAAAGGAAATCTTAACATGCCACTACTTAATTAGGCATCATTGCTTTAACAAATTAAATAATATGGCAACAATAAGTAATTTTAATATATGCTGGCCCACCTCAAAATGTTTAAGTGAGTTGTATTTTTTATTAACATATTTTAAAATTTCACTACGTAATCCAATTAAATAACTTGAAATTTCAACATTCCCTATTTTAAGAATGCAATGTCTTGTGGACTGTTTTCCAAGGCTTGAGAATTATTTCTATCTGAAACAATTGAACAAATAATTAATTCAAATAATTAATCATTTTGCTTGATTAAAGTTGTTTTCTGTGTGTACAGCCATTTAATTTGACGTGTGATGATAGCTTGACATTGGTAGATCCATAGAAACTGTCACTGTGCTCTAGAAAAGCTTTAGGTGTACTTTTGTTGTAAGTGAGTGATCATGTCTGGCCAGCTGGTCATTGTCGCAAAAAATCCCCCCTGACAGGGTTATCAAAACTGCGAAGCTGAGGGGTCATCACTCTGAAGGAGGATATTTTGGAATAATGTCTGGCTCTACATTATCCTGCTTATTACACAGCGACTTACCAAATAAATTAATACATTGACACAGTAATATGAGGGACGTGAAATCAGACGGAGAAGTCATTATTAACAGATCGGCAGTCATTATTCAGACCGCATTATGGACTATTATTGATCATTGAGTATTCCACAGAGCCATGTAATAATACTTAATAATGTCTACGCTCAAACCACAGTAAGCATTTCCCGATAACGAAAAATGAATGCTGTTGTGTTCTCTTAACTTAACACACCTCTTTGCAGAAGCAGTTGTCTTTCATGCCCTCAGCCAGCGTGGAATTCATTACTCAGATGGGTGTGCACCTTCCGGACTTCGTAGCGGCTGGACTGGAGATGCACACAAACATGTACCATGAGACTTCCCTCAACGCTAAAGTAAAGATCACCCAAAACCAGATCAAACTGTCCATCCCTGCCCCAAAGGCCAATACTCAGCTATTCAGTCTCAGGTGAGCAGCTCACTGGCCACCCAACCTGTTCCAGGAAGCCATACGAGATTCTGCACATTATTTAAAGGTTATTTTGATGTAATAAGTTTCTTCCACTCCTGAATCTGTGGCATATTTCCCTTTACACATCTCATTTTCAAATACAGCAACAAGATACTATCAGTCTCCTCCAGTCAGACGATGATTGTCCCCCCCATGGTAGAAGACAGGACTGACTCCACCGACTGCCAGCCCTTTTTTGCTGGTCTGAAATTCTGCACGGTTCTGCGTTACTCCAATGCCAGCTCCACAGACCAGGCTCCTTATTATCCTCTGACAGGAGAAACCGGGTAAGTGCTTTTTAAATCTTGTTGATGTTATTCAACATTTCAAGTTTCCACATTTGCAGAGCCTAAAATGGAATGTGAACTTTAAAGGATAGATTAGCTATTTTTCAACCAAATTAAAATGTTGGTTATCATAATTTTTAACTGTTCATAGCAAATCCATGAAACTTGAGAACCAACATTTTAATCAAGCCTGGGTTGAAAAATAACCAACCTATCCTATTATCCTATTCCCCTGAATTTCTCCCGCGATGAATAAAGTGTTAATGAAGCTTAATGTCTGATAGTCTGATAAAAAAAACTTTTTTTTTTAAGATTTGCAGTAGAAATCCAACCCACAGGGGAGGTTTCAGAATATGCTGCCACCATCGCTGTTGAAAAACATCATAGAGAGGACTCTCTGAAACTCACTTTGAAAGCAGAAGGTATGAGAATGGGTAATGGAAGACGTCTCCAAGTCACACAACTGTTGTAATGAATGTAAGAACTACGTGGATAACGATTCATGGAGAACTCGGAAGAGAGATATTTGCCCACCCGTCATTTTTCATCAAGTTCAACAAGTAGCAGTCTTTCTACTATGGTACATGTACCACTAGTGGGACTCCGGGAGGTATCCGTTTTTACAGTATGTACAGAAAAAGCAAAAAACATTACAATATTTACAATAAAATTCACATTCAATTAAACTATTACTAGTTAATGTAATTAAATTACATATTATTAACATAATGAATTTTCATACAGAAATCTATTTTAACTTAGATAATTTATTCAGACCCAAATCCTAAAATCAAGCTGACTCTGTCAAGTTCCAAATACACTTTCACAGACCTTCAGTAGTCAGTAAGCTGCAGACAAATCCCAAAATGGACGGCACATCATGGCTCAAAACTGGGACCATAACAAAGTGAAATGAGGGTCAAGATGACAATAATATTTTGAGGTGCTTTGTGTATTTTAAGAGTATGTATTGGTAGAGACTGATATAAGAAAATAAAAAATATATGTAATTTTGCGTCCCACCAGGCATCGAGTCGGCCGAGATGACTGCATCCATAAAGTACAACTTCCAAAAAAACACTCTGACCACGGAGGTCAGCATTCCCGATTTTGACGTGGAGGCAGGCATCAAGCTAGCCGTCACTGACACTAATGCCAAGGGTAAGAGGATGAAAGGCATTACCATCGACGTAACAAACAGAAACATCCCGCAGCTGACCCTGGTGGGACGTACCAGGTAAGCTTGCCATCAATACTTGACAGGATAATTGCATATAAAAGCACACATGAATTCCATGTTAACTGTTTTCTACCATCAATTATTTGCCATCGGGGTCTATAATATTGATTTGGATCATAAAGCCACAAAGGGATGAGTAATGACTCTGACTCTTTAAAAGGGTGTAGCTGCAACTATTTTAATGACACCATCTTATCCCATGTAACACCTCATCTCAATATAGATTTGAGATGATGAAGGATGCCATGGTGGAGGTCCAGATGGTCGTCCCCTCCCTGAAAGCCGATGCGTCTTTCACTGCAACCTTGAAGAAGGACAACGGTGTGATTATAGGAGTAGAGACTGCCATTAACCTCCCAGAAACCTCCTCCCTGCAGAAAGCCATCCTAAAATATGGTAACCGTCCGATATCTCTTCTATTTAAATCACTGAGAATCAAAGCCAGCCACGGAATTCATTCATTTGTTTCATTTGAATGTCCCTTTACAGATAACGACAAGATTGAGGTGGAGGTGAATTCTGATTTAAACTCAGAAATCCAGAAACTGATTCCGAACATGGACAATTACCAAAGGCAGCTGCAGCAGCTCATTGACGACATTCTTGACCAAAGGGTGGCCAAGACTGATATGAAACTCCGTCACATTGTCACCAAAGGAATTGAGGTTAAAAAAAAGTGTATTATTTTCATTTTTAACCAGTGATAATTGAATCCACATTGTGAATCCACAATTCTACATTCCATGTAGGCAGGTAATATTTGGCTCGACAAGCTGTCTGCAGGCATCACCTATGTAGAGACTCTGCGAAACAAGAGAAGCATCTCAGACATCACCCTACCAACCCTGCCTGAAAAACTGTTCTTGCAATCGTAAGTCTTCAGTTTGTTAAAAGAGTTTTACCGGACATTTATTTTATTTCAGGGATTAGTTGGACTCCTAATCTCTCCCATGACTCCTCATGGGAGAGATTAGGAGTCCAACTAATCTAAAGAGGGTCATCTGGAACTGTTCAGATATGAATACTACTCTCATCTCCTCTTGCATCTTTTGGCCATTTGCACATTTGCTTTCTATAGTATTGACGGGGCATGAAACTGTACAAATCAATATAAACACATCGAGTCCCACGTTTGTTATTCATCAACTATTCTCTCAAAAACAAAAGAATGAAGAATTTAAGAGCAAGGTTTTGTGAATGAGACCCATTGAAACTGCATTGATTGTTCATGTTTGATTATTGTATGCCGTAAATGTTCGATTTTTTTATAAAAAAAACCCAAAACTAAACAATATGTGTCTTTCTACCCCTTTAACAGAGATAGTTTATTCAGATACCAGTTCAACAAGAACAAGATGGATGTGTCGCTTCCTCTACCGCTAGGAGGAAAGACCTCAGATGACCTGAAAATCCCATCAACTATGTCTATTCCTGCCATTGACCTATCAACAATAGGCCTTCTTATTCCTGCCAAAACCTATCCAGTACCAGCATTCACCATACCAAGGTCCTTGGACTTCTCGGCGCCACTCCTCGGTCTTGTAGAGGCATCCACCAAGATCAACAGCAACTTTTACAACTGGGAAGGCTCTTTCGCTGGGGGTAACAACACCATAGATATTCTCAACTATGTTGCGCAGTACAAAATCATGGCCCAGTCGCCATTCAACCCACTGTCATATAAAATTGAAGGTAAGCTATCACTTAAAATAACAGAGTTGCTGATTATGCAAATTTTTAGAGTGTGCATTCACATAAAACTAGTTTGAGTCTAGTTATATATGTGAGTTTGAGTCAAATGTAGCACTTAACTTGACATTTTATACTCTGCTGTTTCTGTTGACACAAGCGTTATCTTTTTATCTGCTTCTTAAGGTACTGGGATGATATCAGGAAACATTGAAGAAAATCTAAAGTATCTTGTGAATGGGTCTTTTAGCCATAGCTTCGTTGACGCAACCTTCAGTGTCTCTGAAGGCTTTAGCGTGGATGGCCATACTCTTGCTGCAAGGACTAACTACAAGCTTATAGTCTCAAGTCCCCTGGGCTTTCACAGCTCTCTTGACTACTCTGCAAAATCAACATCAAACTCAGATAAAGTCACAGCAGATGGCAGCTGGGATGGGTCTTTTAGAGTAGGTCCACTGCAGACCAGCGCCACATACACCAATAGCTACATTCTTCACCCTCACCTGAAAGATGGCAGAGGAGAGTCTAACCTGGAAATCAACTTGCCGCTCATCCAAGTTCACAATGAGATCCAGGGAGTTTATGCAAACACTGAGTTGAACATTGTGTCCAAAACCAACGTGCAGAATGGGGTTGTGAAGCATGAGGCAGAACTCAAGTACAAAGACTTCCAGTTGACCCTAAAGAGTAATGCTGTTGCAACAGTTTTAGGGGAAAAGCTCACTAACAAAGCTGAGTTTGGTTTGTCCAGTCAGATGGCTACTTTTAGGATTGAGTCACTGGCAGATGATGAAATGAATAGGGCATACTCCCTTATAACAGGATCTCTGAATTCAAATGGACTTGAAGTCAACGCTGAAGGTTCACTCACCTTGGATGTAGCTCGTGCACTGCACAAAGCTTCTTTGACCATTAACAAGAATGGTCTCACCTCTAGCGGAACCACTAACATTCAGTGTAGCCCTGTGACATTTGACAACATTTTTAATGCCGTTATAGATAGCGGTGGAGCATCCCTCTCCTCCAAGTCCAAGGCCATGGTTGAGGAAGGAAGAGGAGAACTGAGCATTGAGGGTAAAGTCACAACCACAGAGGCATCATTGAATGGCGTCCTCAATGGATATGCACATGATGCAGGCACCAGAAACACCATCAATGTCTTATTGAATAAAAGAGCCTTGACCATTTCTAGCAACATGATAGGATCTTTAAAGCAGATGAAAACTGAGAACAGCAACACACTGACCCTTACTCTATGGACCCTAGCTGTACGCTCCAAGACAAACAACATCATCTGTGAAGATGCTCATTACAAACATGATATCAAGGTTGATGTGGAACCATTTGTCACCTCAATAGATGTCACCAATGACTTTAAGCTCTATGATTTAAGTTTGAACAATGAAGGCCACATGAAACTTAAGCCGCTCAAGCTGGACCTGACTGGAAATCTGAATGGCGCTTATGGAGAAGAAGAGCAGATTAAACATACATATGAAATCAAATATGCAGATATGGCTGGGACTGTTAAGTGCAGTACGTCTGGAAATATAATGGATGCCCATCTGAGTCAGAACTGTGAATTTGAATTTGCTGGACTTTCCTCCAGATCCAGCTGTGAGGCCAGGATAAATTCAAAGCCTCTTCGTTTTGATGGCAGCTTACGCACTGTGGCTGTTCCATTCAGCCTCACCCTGGATGCCATAGTCAACAGCGATGGAGAAATTAATCTACTCGGAAAGCACACCGGACAGCTCTACAGCAAGCTGCTGGTCAAAGTTGAACCCCTGGGCCTGGCACACTCGCATGATTGTCTGGCATCAACCAAGCATATGCTTGAAAGTGGGGGGTACTCTACAAATATAGACAACAAGTTTGACAGTCTACTTACACCCAGGGAACAATCGCTGACTTGGAAATCCAAATCCAAACTGAACAGCCATACTTACAACCAGGATATTAGTGCTTACAATAACCCCGAAAAGATTGGGTTTGAGTTTGCTGGCGCAATTGCAACAGACCTTTTTAGCAAATTGAATTCCAATAGAAAACGATCTTCACCAGAAATTCAACAGTATAGTGTCTCTACTTTTCTCAAGTATGACAAGAACAGTGACTGTCATATCATTGAGATTCCTTTCATTGAAAGCTTGCCTGTTGCATTTGAGATGTTCAAAGACATTCTTGTAAATGCCCTAGAATCTCTACAACAATTCATTCATGGCCTTGACATTAATAAATTAATGAGAAAATATAGAGCCAGGTTGGATCAGCTACCAAGAGAAGTGAGTAATTTCATAAGAGAAATGAACCTTGAGAATAAAGTAAGCAAGATCAAAGAAAATATTGCTTATTTGACAAAGGAATTCTCTGTAACAATGGATGACCTGGAGCTTGCTATGGAAAAATTTAAAACAGACTTGGAAAAAACAATAATGGATATTGCAACCAAAATCCGAAACCAAATTCTGACACTCAAAGACTTTGTTAAAAACAATTTTTCTGACACCATATCAAATTTCCTCTCACAAGTTGTAAAAAAGCTCACAGCATTTGATGAGAAGTACGGAATCAAGCACTTACTTGTCAAAGCAATCAATGCTATTGAGGATGTCATCAGACAAGTAGATTTGCGGAAACTAAGTGAAAGCAGTGTTGCATGGCTGCAAGATCTTGACTACAAGTATAGCATCCTGGAAACAATCAAAGAAAACATGGCTCAATTCAAAAAGGCTATTGAGACCTTTAATCTCAAAATGTTCCTCCAGGATGTAAAGGACTACATCCTTTCAATTGACATAGAAAAATATGTTGAGCAGCTATCATATAAGATACCCTCCTCAGAGATTGCAAGAGTGATAGAATCTATGAAGGATGTTATTGTTAATTGGATTGATGAATATGAAATACCCAACAAACTCAATGCAGTGTACTTCTACATCAGGGATCAACTTGTTAAATATGAGCTTGATGTGAAGTTTAAAGAATTATTAGATAAATCAATTATGCTCATCAAAGAATTTCAAATTGAAGAGACGGTGCAGTCAATGGTTGATACTCTGAGAGTTATAAACTTGAATTATGCCTACGATAAACTGATGCAATTTCTGGATAGTGTAACAAATCACCTAAAAGCAATTGACTTCAAGCAAAGTATTGAGGAGCTCAATGAAATCATTTCCTCAACACTGAAGTCAATGAAGGAATTTGACTACAATTTGTTTGTTGATGAGGCCAATAAGAAAATGATTGATCTAATAAACTATGTTAATGAGCAGATTAAATTATATGGAATAGTGGAAAAAATCGAGGCTGTTAGAGAGTTCTTTAGAGAGATCCAAACTTCCATTATCAAGCACATAGAGGCGATGAAAAACACCAAAGTGGCTGAGGTTGTGAGGAAATTGTGCAATGTGATTGACACCACAGCATACAACGACATCAAGATGAAAGTGCAGGAAATTTTAGGGGACATGAGACAAAGGATTCTTGACATGGATATCAGAGATGAAATGTACGTCTACCTCCAAAGGGCGAGCCAATCTTACTCCAACATGATCAAATACATTTCTGGCCAGTTTAACCATCTGATAGAAGAGATCCGCAAAGTAGTGAAGGAGCATGAAGTTGTTGACCAGATTGAGCAGACTATTCTCTCAATTCTTGAGGAGCTGAAAACAGCTGAGATCATAGTGCCTTCTTTTGTAGTGCCACTCACTGACCTTTCTATTCCTGCATTCCAGCTAAACTTCAACAAATTGCAAGCAATCAGCATCCCTGCTAAAATTTCCGTGCCTGAGTTCACCATCTTGAATTCCTACACAATCCCTGCATTTTCCATAGACTTTGAGGATATTAAAGCAAACATAGTTGCAATCATAGACCGCATCAGAGAGATTGAAATACCAATGCCTCAACCTGAGAAAATCTTTGGGGATCTCAAAGCTCTGTATTTGGTACAACTACCAGATTTGACCTTCCCACAAATAACTCTTTCAGAAATCAAATTTCCTGCTATCAACATCCCCAAATTGAGTTCTGAAGACTTTCAGACTACAATGCTTCCCATTCCAAAGATCAAAATGCCGGAGATTCCCAGTGAAGTTTGCCTTCCAGTATTTGGCAAACTCTATGGTGAGTTTAGGCTGAAGTCCCCCTATTACAATCTTGTAACAGAAGGAGTCATTGAGAACTCAACAACTACAATAAAAAACCCAGAGTTCACAGCCACTTTGACTTCCCAGGGAAAGTCAAGTGTGAAGTTACTTGACTACTCCCTAGATATCATGGCTCGGCTACAAGCCCCCAGAATGAAGAAATTGCTTTTTACAGAGACTGTAAAAGCTACACATGCAGCATTTTCCATTGATCATCAGGGATTACTGACTATAACTGGCTCTTCTGCCGAGGCAGTTGCCACAACCACTGCAAAGGCAACAACTCAAATGTACACAGGTGACTTGGTCAATAAGGTCACACTAACACTGAAAAATGGAGTCTATGCAATAGTAGATACAACCTATAACCATAGCCTGAACATCCCAACAGCTGATACCTCAAGTCAGGCAACAATGACACAGAATGTAGCAGCCAAAATTGAACCTGGTGGAGTTTCTGTGACTGCAGAAAATATTGGAAATGGAAAGTGGTCGATTCAGGATTACGCTGATGAAGGCACTCACAAAAGCAATCTTGAATTTGCCATCAGTTTTGGCATGGCCAAGTTAAGGTTTGGAGGAGAAACAGACAGCAAGGCTGTGAAAATGAAACAATCCATTACTGCTGAATCGGTGATCTTGAGCCACATCATTGTTGATGCAAGAACTGAGACTGAACTTCCGTTTGTAAAGAGCAGTGTCATGACTGTAAATGGCGAGGCACATGTTGGAGACTTGAAAGCTGTATTGATGGCTAAGCATGATGCTGAACTCATTGGAAGGCTGAGTGGATCCGTTTCTAACTCCTTGGAATTCTTGGCCCGTCCGTTTGAGATTGTGCTGGACTGGAAGAATAAAGGAAACTCGAAGATTTTGCTTCCTCTGAAACTCACTGGGAAGGTTGACCTCCAGCATGACTTTGGTTATATATTCAACTCAGAGACGCAGCGGGCTTGTTGGGTTGCTCTAGCTAGATTCAACCAATACAATTACAATCACAATCTCACCATCGAAAACAATGAAATGGAAATATTGTTCCATACATCAGCGAATGGAGAGGCTAATTTGGATTTTTTGACTGTTCCCCTCAATGTCCCAGAGATGATGGTACCGTATCTAGAAATGAAAACACCAGAGGTGATAGAACTCTCTCTTTGGGAACATGCAGGATTAAAATCCTTGCTAACCACTCCTCAACAAACATTTGATATGAACCTTAAACTTAGCTACTATAAGAACCCACAAATGCACAGCTTTGAAGTGGATCTTATGCCCATTTACAACGTAATCAATGACAATGCTAATGCTCTCCAGCCAAAATTTGAACAGTGTAGAGACAAAATAGTTGCTCTCCTGAAAGAATCCTATAACCAAGCAAAGATACAATATGTCAGGCACAAGATTGAAACTTCAAGCCAACCTCCTCGAATCTTCAAGGTCCCTGGATACAAAGTACCAATCATGAATATTGAAGTTTCTGCCTTTAGTGCAGAGTTGCCAGATTTTAGTTACTTTGTTCCAAAGGAGGTTAGTACACCAAGCTTTAAAATTCCAGCAATGGGTTTCTTTGTGCCATCTTATACACTTGTTCTGCCATCACTGGAGTTGCCTGTCACCCAACTCCCAGAAACACTGAGTGAACTAACCCTGCCCACTTTCAAACTGCCTGCCATTCAAAACAATATTTGGATTCCGGCCATGGGTAATTTATCATATGATTTCTCATTCAAGTCCTCTGTGATTGCTCTGAGCGCTAATGCTGAGCTTCACAACCAGTCTGACATTGTTGCCCGATTTGGAGCATCCTCAACATCTGTGTTTGACATTTTGAATGGTAAAATTTATGGAACTACTATCTTAACGAGGAAGAGAGGAATTAAACTGGCAACAACGGTTTCTGTCGAGCACCAGAATGTGGAAGCGAGCCATGACTGTACTGTTAGTCTCACAAAACGGAGCATGGAAGCTTCAGTGACCAATATTGCAAAACTTAATTTGCCCATTCTCATTCTTGAAGTTAAGCAGGAACTCCTTGGAAACACAAAGACCGTGCCTAATGTTGCCTCCAAGATGAAACTGAAATACATGTTTAACATGCCACTGATTAACTCTCTGGGAAAGGGTAACATTGACCAGAACCTGACGCTGGAAGCACTCACATCTTATGTTTCAGTGGAGACCTCTACCAATGGAAAGACAGACATATCACTTATGGACACTTACTATGTTGTTGAAAATCTAGAAAATAAGGCCCATTTCTACCTCAATGCTAATGGCCTGCGTTCAACTGTGAACACTGCTTTCATCTCAAATATTGACCACAAACAGGTTAAACAGAAAAGGAACACATACAATAATGTCTTCCATTTTGATATGAACAAGAACTTTGCTCTAGAAGTTTCTCTGCGGCGTGTGTACGCAACGGCGGACTATGCCAGTTCGAACAATGTCCACTTTGCATGTGTAGACACAGAAGGAAAACACAGTGTTAAAGGAACACTTGATTTTGTTCCACTAACAACCCTAAAGTTTACACTGGACATTAATGCCACTCAGCTATATGGATTGGATCATATTGGACTTCTTCAGAATGTCGACCTTGCCATTACTCCAGAGAAACAATCCTTTACTTGGAGTGGAAGGGAGCAGTTGGCCTCTGTCATACATGTGTATGATTTGCTTATGTCAAATGATGAGGCTGAAGTTCGCATGGAGTTGACTGGGTCAGTGGAAGGCTATTTGGTTTTCTTGAAGTCAATTAAGCTCCCTGTATATCAGAAGACACTCTGGGATGTGTTAAAGTTTGACCAGGTTACAAATATGGACAATGAACAATACTTAAATGTCTCCTCCAGCATAGTGTACACAAAGACCATGGATGGAATAGAGTTTGCCATACCATCAAAGATATTTGAAAATGGCGTCACTTTCAACATCCCTGAGATTACCCTTGCAGTGCCCATTTGGGTAAAACAGATCTCACCCTCCATAAGGAAAATTGACATGCGATTTGAAAGCATTGATGTCCCTGATCATTTCACACTACCTCCAGTAATCTCAGTTCCTGCCTTTGACGTACCTTTCACCACCTTGCATGTGGAACCCTTTAAAATTGATCTAAAGAATCTTAACATTCCCAAGGTGATTACAACAACAGCTTTTGATATTATGCTGCCAGGCTTGCCAACGGTGGTTGTCCCCAGTTACAATATAGACACAAAGTTTCTGCAGGGCAAAATGTCGTTGCTCTCATTTAAGATTCCCCAACATGAAATCACCATGTCATCTTTCACCCTACCCAAATCCTTCACTATCGGCAAGCACACTATTGACCTAGACAAAATTGCAAACATTGAAATTCCAGCCATCACCATTCCAGAGCAAAAGATGGAAATTCCGGAAATTACCCTCCATCTGCCGTCAAGTGTGTTTATCCCAGTGTTTGGTGCCCTTGCTGCTACACTGAAGGTTTCCTCACCAATCTATAAAGTGACCACAACTGCCAAAATGGAAAATAAAGATTCCAGCCTTGTCACATCAATGAAGTCTACCTGCACTTCTACAATCATCTTTCTGGAGTATGATCTAGATGGTAAGACCTGCCTTGGTGTATTAAATGTTTACTTGCAAGATCATTTAAAAAAATTCTATAGATTGAAATGCCTTGAATGAATTGTAATTTCCCTACAGCAACAGCAACCCTTGGATTTGAGAATGGAGTCATGAACCTGAATGGAAAATGTAACTTGATTCACAGTGATGTAAATATCAACTGGCAGCATGTCTTTGCTCAGAATATGAGGTAAAATTAAGCTATAAATAATATTTTGGGCCCTCACTTGAATGGAAAAAAGTCGAGAGAGTAGAGAAAGTAATTTATGCGTGAACCGTTAATATACTTAGGTATACATTTTTATGTAATTTCATATGAATCTTGTTCTGATTGTGGCATTCTTTTTTTTAGGATGAAGCGTAGTACGAATGCAGCTGATGCAGTGTAAGTTCTAATAAAGGATATCCGTTTTCAAGAATTGACATGATATAAAATCAGTATGAATATTAGTCAAATTTTGAAGGACATAAAACTTGCAGTTACATCAGAATGTATTTTAACAGGCATTTATCTATCTTCTTTTAGGGCACCTCGTCATACACTGAATGTTGACATCATCAGCCCAACTTTTGTGGACGTAAGCTTCCGTTTAGCCTCCCGCAAAGATGGAATCACGGCATCCATGTCTTCTCCATCGTCAGGCTTCTTTGGATTGCTTCTCCAGCGAAGGTCTCCCTCACAGCTTTATGGAAAGGTGTTCAGTCGTTATCTGGTACGATACATACTATAAGATTTTGTCCGAAATAACTAATAATATTATCTTTGCTATTTTATCACAATGTAGTACTAACAAATTTCTTTACATAATGTTCTGTCATCTTCCAGTCTACTCCTGGAAAGGACGCGGACATTCTAACTGTCAAAGCCACTCTTAGGAACTCAGAGAAGCTGAGCCTGCAGTCCTCCTGGAATTTGGAAGTTCTTCATGATGGTATTGAGGGGTTGAAGGATAGGATGCCTGCCATTACTGAAGCTGTGCTCAAGTTCATCAATAAATATCACACCGCCCACTTCGGGTTTGACCTAAATCGTGGCGGAATGAAGTTGAGGAACTCTGTCTCGAATATGGTCGACCGAGCCCACCAAGAGGTCCAGGTGTCTCTTGGAATTCTGCAGGATTCAATCCAACAGCTTAGTGATCAAGGGAAGCATGTGTATGTGGCATCCACGAATGTGCAGGAGGTCAAAGACCGTATTTTCGACAAGGCTAGAGTAATTGTGAGACGCAGTGAACAGAATGTTCAAGTCCTGTTGGATGCAATTAT
This sequence comes from Cyttopsis rosea, assembly GCA_900302355.1. NCBI lineage: Eukaryota > Metazoa > Chordata > Actinopteri > Zeiformes > Parazenidae > Cyttopsis > Cyttopsis rosea. The sequence continues at coordinate 4,109 of OMKR01103128.1, read as the reverse complement.
GAAGTTCCTGAGTGACACCAAGTTCACTCTGCCGGGATCGGACCAGAAGCTGACAGGCCTGGAGATCTACCAGCGAACCAGTCGCTCTGTGTCGATGGGTGTTGACAGGGCAATCCAAAGGTTCAACAGTCTCATTAAGGACATTTGCAACCACATCAGGGGAATTAGGTTTACCATCCCTGGAACTGATACAGTTGTTGAAGGAAACAAAATCATGGATAACCTGATGTCTGCTTGGGACTCCATACTTGATCAGCAAGCAGAGGCCATGCATGTCTGGAGGAGCATGAGTTTGGAAAAGTTCTTGAGGAAAGTTAGTGAGGTCTTGCAAATGTGCGTCAACAAAACAGAAGAACTATTTGGCTTGCTAAGGGTTGAAAACCCAGAGTTTGTCTCCCAGATAGATGGCATCTACGCAGAAGCTCAGAAAACTTTACGATCTTCAAAACAACAGGTTGAAAAGGCAAAGAAACACATCATCCAATATAAAGACCTTTGCAAAGTGAGAGTACAAGAAATGTATGGTGGTGTGAATGTGGAGAATCTGATCATTGACGTCAAGGCGCTTATCAGTGTGCTACAATCACATCTTTATGACAGAATTAATGAAAGTATAGATTTACTAAAGAGTGCATCTGAGAATACAGCACCGTACATAAAAGTCAGTAACAAAAAGATGGATGTTGACATTCCACTTCCTTTCTATTGGAAATCCTTCAGTGAATGGCCAGCACGATCCAGGTAAATAGTCGCGTTCCCCACACCAAGAGAAATGAAGAGAGAGAAGAAAATGTTTAAATATTGCATAATGGTAATCTATCATGATGCATTTTATTCACATTTTATGTTACTGTTTAGTTACATGCAATTATTTTAATGTTTTATTTAATTGTATTATTATTTAAAATTTTTATTAAATTGTATAATTATTTTGAATATTAACTAATTAACTAATTAATTACACTGAACTTGCAATATGTTACAATTCATGTTTTTATGTTAAATGAGACTTAAGTAAAGGAATTACTCTGGGGTTTGTTGTACTTTTCTTATCAACATTGGCTTTCACAATGACCAGTGCAATGGCATCTAAATTAAACCTTTAAGCGATGATCACAAATTACTGAAGATTCAATTGGGACTGCACCAGAAAGGAAAGAAAATATTTGCATCCATTATGTAATAATTTTGGAAGGTTTTAAGTGAAATTATTAAAATGTATTCAATTATTTTTTATTAATTTCCCCTTAGCGCTTAAGACAGAAACATTTCAGGGTAAGAATTCACAAATGCAGTTTTTTCTCATTTCCTTCAGTGTTAAAGCTGCGTTAAGCAATATTTCTGCTAATGAAATTAAATCAGAAATTAAATAAATTCTTGTAAGAGAGCGCTTTATTTCAAGTGTACTTATTTTCGTGTGAAATACGTACACTCTTTTCAGGTGGAGGTTTTTTTTGTCAGTTATTCCACCTCTCCCTACTTAACCGTGCAAGACCCCTGAATTGAACACCAGCAGTAGAAGATTTAAAGACAATTGCATTAGCAAATCAATGGATCCACACCACTCATTGTGAATCATAACAATTTCCTTTAAAAGGCGTTAATGCAATATTTGTATTTTGAAATAAATGCCTATATTTATAGATACTCTGTAGTTTGCATAAAGTCCTTGATTTTATTGACACCAGTGGCCGTTAAGTGAACTGCAGTCACCATCGTATGGGAGGCCTAGGCGTAGGAGCGCAGCGCACTAGAAACTCAGATCAAAGTGTCAAACTAGGCAGTGCGGATCAAATATGAATCAAGATTCTGTTACTGCAACTGTTGTGCTGTAATATGAGAATGTTTGGGACCAGCCGCCATTTTTTTCCTGCTTGAAAACGGACGAGCCAAAACCAAGTACCGCCCAACTTGCATGTGTCAATCAGTGCTACGTCACATGTTTCGTCACTTCCTTTGGTTTCGCGGGAAAACCGTCCTGAATCCTTCACATAGAAATCAGTCCACAGGCTGTTAGGCAACCAAGAAAGTCAGGGAAGGTCTCATTTTTTAAGTTACGTTACAATCCGTTCACACATTGGCAATACAAAGCGATTAATTCATGGAAAAAAAAACTACATATAGTCCATTTTACACGAATCTACCAGAATTGTGATTTGAACCAACTGAATGCTGTATTTATTCCCAACAAGCAGGCCTGATAAGGCATCCAGTAAATCCCCTCAACTTTAAAGTGATAATCTCAAACTTTTTCATTTAAATAAATGTCTGTTAAGTCACTATCTATCGCCAAATATTTTAACACAAAATGAAAACCCTTGCAAAATAAGAGTACTTTGGTAAATTTTGTTTAATTAGATTTTTTGATAATCCAACTACTGGACAGGTGTGGCATATCAAGATGCTGATTAAACTGCATGATCAGTGCACAGGTTCCTTATGAAGGGACAATAAAAGGCCACTCTAACATGTGCAGTTTTATCACACAACACAGTGCCACATATGTTGCATGTTTTGAGGGAGCGTGCAGTTGACATGCTGACTGCAGGGATGTCCACCAGAGCTGTTGCCCGTGAATTGAATGATTATTTCACTACCATAAGCCGTCTCCAATGTCGTTTCCGAGAATTTGGCAGAACAACCAACCGGCCTCACAACCGCAGACCACGTGTAACCACGCCAGCCCATGACCTCCACATCCGGCTTCTTCACCTGCGAGATCGTCTGAGACCAGCCAGTCGGTTTGCAAAACCGAAGAATTTCTGCACAAACTCAAATTGTCGTGCCATTCATCCACCATCAGTGGATGATAATGCACGGCCCCATGTTGCAAGGATCTGTACACAGTGCCTGGAAGCTGAAAACATCCCAGTTCTTGCATGGCCTGCATACTCACCAGACATGTCACTACGTAGTTGTTGCTTGCCTTGCCACAAGAATTTCATTGTCCAGAATGACCTTGTGTTGTACTGTACATTTGACAAATAAAACACTTTGAACTTTGAACTTCGGCGTGTACGACAGCGTGTTCCAAATCCTGCCAATATCCAGCAACTTGGCACAGTCATTGAAGAGGAGTGGACCAACATTCCACAGGCCACAATCAACAACCTGATCAACTCTGCACTTGCACTCGCACTGCATGAGGCTGCATGAGACTGGTTTTCTGTCCCCCCAAAATTACATATCTGTAGCCCTAGTCATGTGAAATCCATAGTTCAGTGCCTAATAAAATTTGTTATAATATAAATAATAATAAATAAAAGTATAGACATCTGCTCTCTCTTGAGCATAGATCGCATTATCACCTTTTATGCCTTTTTGAAATATGAAAAGTCTTCACAATAACTAGAATCTAATTTTGATCATCAAAATGATGTTAAATGTTATTTCACTTGGACGTTAATATTTCTGTTCAATTCTTTAACCATTAACCATTCTCTTTCCTGAATCATGACGATAATTACAAAACCTGTTTGATTTTATAATTTTTTATTTGATTCCTTATTCCATTTGAATCTTTTCACTTTAAAATTGTAGTATGTGCATGGTAGTTTTTTTTTTCTCGTTTTTCTTCCCTTTTCTATTTCTCTTGTAATCATTCAACCATACAAAAATATTCAACGTCGCCGTATACAAAGCGCCAAGGGGATTTTTAAAAAAATTATATAATAATTTATAAATAAAAATAATAAAAATAATAATAATTAAATAAAAGCTACTAAATATAAGCTAATAAAACATGAAGAAATCGTCTTGTAATTAAGGAATAATATCCTTATTTTACAAATGTAAAATATTACTATATTTACATTTTATAATATTTAATAAATCGAATGTTATCGATCGTCCAGCTTTTGTACATTGAACCAATGAAAAGCCGATACGTCAGCGAAGTGGGCGGGCCTAAGTGGAACGCACCCGGAAGTCAAGCATCTTCAGCTCGTCCTGTACAGTTAGTGGACACACCGTTTGGACCTGAAACATTCGGTACGTACAGCGGCTTCTGTGGGATCCGCGTTGTTTGGCTACAACACGGTGGGTCGCTGTAGATAATGACCTTCTCTCTGTGCATCTGTTATTATTTTAATGCAGAAGTCGAAACACTT